>APFE030118530.1:18663-52910 GCA_000404065.3 Pinus taeda
TTGAAGATGGGCGAATGGAAGGTTGTAACTCCTAATTTGAAGGGCTAAATTTACCTTTTTTACCCTCTCCCTTAAAATAAGGTGGGCTATTTGAGGTGATTTGTAAAAATGCACTATGATACAAAATATTCGCCCACTAAAAATTTAAAACCCCTTAATTCCCCCAAAGGGCGAACATTCGCCCCTAAAATTTTCTATGGTGGTGCTTTGTACATGTGGTGCTTGTGTACATGTGGTACTTGTGTATATGTGGGATTGAGTGCATGTAGTACATGCTATGTTGTAGACATGCGGTACTATGTATGTGCATTATGTATTCATGGTATTGTGATGTATGAATTCATTGGCTTGCCCTCTATATACATACCTATGTTGTATTGTACATTGGATGTAGGTGTATGTGTTGTATGTCATGTGTAGGTGAATGTATTGCATGGTGTTGTATCCAGTGTATGATTGTATGTGTGTGATGAACACTATGTGTACATGCACATGGTTTAAGAGAAGGCACTGGGTGTTTGTCCAATGTGGCAACTGATCCGGAGTGCGTATGGAATAAAGGCAAAGATAGAAGCTAAGGATTGATTAAAGGATAAGTATCAAAATTTTAATTCACTTTGATCATGCATGTGATTTATGATTATGGTATATGATGATTATATGTGATCTATGATTCTGGTTTATGATGGTCACATGTGATTTATGATGTTGGCCTATGATGGTTGTGTTTTAAGCTAACCAGATGTGATATGTTTATGCATGATATTTTGTTCAAACAATTAGTTTTACTTGTTGTGGTAGGAAGCAAATAGAATTGCAAGTGTACCTTATTGACGAGCTACCAATGAGGTATGATGTGAATTTATTTCAATTTATTTTAAATCTAGAGGAATTTATGTGCTTGTTAAATGAAGCATGAACATGCTCGGTTGGGTGGTTGAAATTGACTACAATAATTAGTAGTAGCAGTGAAATAAATTGGAACATGCAGCAGTGTGTTGGTAGAGCACTTTAGGAGTAGGACCATTGTGACACAATGGTACCCATTAGTGTCCATTGATTTCCATGAGCATGCTATGACTGGTATCATGGTTTTGAGGTAGGGATATGCCTTGTTTTTTTTTTACCTTCCAATGCGAAGAAGCCTTGCCAAGGGATGGATCACCCGAGATAGGGGATGTCAGTGAACTTGGAAGGTGAGTGACTGTGCAAAAGGGGGTGACCGGAATTCCCAAGGGACTATGTAGCAGAGAAGGGAAGGTCACGGATATACTAATTTTGGTTATTAGCATTTCCAAATGGAATCATATGCACATTGGGAGTGTGCCCTGGAATAATGAGACAATAATTGTTCACTAAGGGGACAAGTGGCGCAGGATTATAGCATTGGAAATTGGATGCATATTTGACTTTGTAGTGGATTCTGGACTACGTGGGAAAGAGGTGAACCTTGGTATTACTCTGAGGGTGGAGGTGTGAGCCTCTGGATTCCCTTTTTGATTGATACAAACATTGTATTATCTTATTTTTCTAGTTTAGCATATGTGCATATGTATATATGTAGTTATTTTAAATACTTAATTAGATGTGTTATAAAGCTACAGTAAACAATATGTTTGTGATGGTTTAGCAAATGGTCATTGTAAATAATGCAATGAGTTGTGTTATAAAGCTACATGGGAAGTATGTTTTTCAGAATTCTTGTTGGTTATTATAGGTGTCATTGAACACCAAGGATGGTGTTCCCCCAAGGGGGACAGTTTTGTAACAACCCTGGTGAAAATTCTATGTGTGTGTGTGTGTGTGTGTGTGTGTGTGTGTGTGTGTATATATATATAGATATATATAAGGCCACAGTGATGGGACACGTATTCCAAGCTGAATGTTTGGCAGGACATCCTAGTAGGGGTTCGTTTGGTTGTTTATGGCTAAGGCTGTGGAAAGGAAAGATGGAATTTTTGGCACATTTATTTATGAAAATAAAGGAAATTAGGAGAAAAGTAAGGTGAAACATCACAGGTTGCATGTGAGGAGGAAATTGAAGGAAACGAATGGAAAATGAAGAAAATAGAGGCCTCATTCATAAAAAGGCTTTTGAGAATCAATTGAAAATCTCTTAGTCAGTGTAAGCTCTTGGCTTAAGATTTTTCTTTGGTTATTCATGGGATCAAGAAAGGAAAAGAAGGGAAGAGGAAGGAAGGAGCAAGCAAGGAAAGGTAGGATCAAGCAGCCACAGCGAGATTCTTGGTAGGTATCAATTTGCATGTGTATTTACCTTGTTAGATTTTGCATGCATAGTATTGCATGTGGTTCTTTTGTTGTTATGGCATGGGTTTTTCCAGGTGTAACCATGTTTTCATCCTAGCCTTGCCATTTCTAGATAGTCATGGTGTGATGAGGTTGTCATGTTTTGGTTGCGCTTTTGCCGAATGGATTCAAAGATGAGTGGGGTTAATCTCTGAATGATAGAGAATATGTCCTAATGGTCCCTGAACCAGACTATGGATCATGGTAAAGCCACTAACATAGTGACCCCTGATCCATATTGTGGGTTGTGGTAAATCCGGGATTGTGTTACCTCAGTGGGCCCAGGAATCCTTTCCAGCGAATGGCAGGATATACAGTAAATCCAAGAGGTTCTTTTCTCTCCATTGGGCCTAGTAATCCTTGGTTTGGGATATGCGGTAAAGCTAGGATTTTTTTGCATCGGTGGGCCTAGGAATCCTTTCCAGTGAATGGAAGGATATAAGGTAAACCTAAGAGGTTGTCTTCTCTTGATTGGGCCTCGTAATATTGGGTTCGGGATATGGGGTAAAGCCTGGAGAGTGTGTCTAGGTTTAGGGCCTAGTGATCTGAATTTGGATTGCGGTAAAGCCTAAGAGACTAGGAGACAAGAAAATTCCTAATAGTGTAGGTTGATAACTATGGTGGAATCCATGCTTCTTTGGCCTAGTGATCAGATGGAGATAACGGTAAATCATGTTATGATATGTTTATTGTGTTTGCCTAGTGATCCGAGATGGATTACGGTAAAGCTTGGTTTCTATTGATGACGGTAAGGTGGTTTAACCTTGGTATGCCCTGGTTGGTTCTTTTTGTTTGAGTCCCACATTCATGCTTGGAATATGGCAGATATTTGTCTCAATCATTCTATGGTCAGGTGGAATGTGGAAGTCCTATTCCAGGTTTGGAATTTTCATCATCAATAAGACGTTATTTCTCCTTGTATTTCTATGAGCATTATACTAGATTATATGAGGTTTATATGGCGATGGGTTCATTGGTATTTATTTCCCTATTATGCTACTTATGGATATGTTTTATGACAACAACTATGTATGGATCTCATCATGTTTTTACTTGTAATTGAATCATCATTGTATCTATGGACTGGTGGATGGAATGGAAGTCAATGTGATAAGGCATCAATGCTTCAAGGCAAATCTCACATAAGTATGAGACCCCTATGCAGTTTACATATTCATGATATGTTTAACGAAATGCTTGTCATGGCGAGTAGGGATCCAATCACGGTCTTAAAAAAGTATTTGCTTTAGCACTATCATGTCCATGTTATTTTATTGTTTTGAATATATGGTTCAATTCTAGGTAGTGACTTGGGTTCTGGGCCTGAAAAAGTGGCTCAAATCTCGAGGACGTTGGCATAGCACTAACTAAATGAGTCTCTGGGCGCTGCCAGGAAAGCCTGTGAGAGAGACTCTAGGTTTCTGGACATTATCATGCATATAGCATGAGAGTGGCTTAGGCTTAAGTTGTCCAAAAGCTCAATGGGACCCAAGACAAGTTGTCTTAAGTGTTGGATTGGTTTCGACGAGTCCTAAAGCTGACATTGAATGTATGTATGGTGTGATTCCATTGGTTCCACTTCCTTAACGTGAATTGGGAGGTCAAATCATATTATAGTGGCCTCTCATCACATGTTTACCCCGGCTCGCTAGTTTCTTGCGTAGATGTGGGAGGAGGGTGTTACATCAAGGATGTAAGTTCATTGTCTAGAGCTTCTCACTCCCACACAATGAGTCAATGTACATGCATATGAATATAGCTCATTGTGCGGAGCTTCGCACTCCCGCATAATGAGTCAATGTACATGCATATGAATATAAATTATTATTACCAATGAACCTATTAACCTATGCTGTCGAGACAAACATGTTATTAACCTATGAGTATGCATGTCAATTAAACTATTGTTGAAGCTTGTGTGGAGATATTTGTGCAAAGAGATTTCACAATGCAAAGATCTTTCATTGTGTAGAGAGATTTTTACTTTCATTGTGTGGAGTTTTCTTTGCACTCCATACAACCTTTTATCAATTAATTAACAATAGCGATAAAAGCAAGAACTTTATTATACTGTAACTATTACCCTAGTTAATTATCTAATCAAAAAGTTTAATATATGAAATATTACATGGATTATGCCACTTCTAGTTTTATCATAATACAAGTATTACATTAACGATATTACTTCCAATTTTTTGACCAAACACATGGTAGAAAATAATGGACACATAACATCAATTGATGCAACTTATTAACATTCATTAAGTGACCCTACTTTTAAGAACCATCAATGATTTTCTAATTGTTCATTTTAAAGCTATTGGTCCTTTTTGGGCGCCTAGAGAGACATGGGGATATAATTTGGAAATAGAATCGCAATGTATATGAGCTTATTAATAGCAATAGTGTCCTTTTCCATATGATGGTATTATTTAGCCTTCTTGCATATCTCAAGAGTTGAAGATCGAGTATTTTTTTACTCAACTCGAAGAGATTTTGGTAAATCTTTCGCATTTTTATGGATGTATGTTAATATTATTGATTTAAGGTCTCACATCATCTTCGAGTTAATAGACGGAAGATGTTCATAATCTTGAACTTATAATTTTGATTCTAATGATTTATTTAGGATGGTGGATTCAAAACATGATTATTGACAGATTTTAAATAATCAAATGGATGGATGGAAAATTAAAATATAATTTTGAAATGGAGTTTTTCAATTGGTTAGTTTGATCTTTAGAGGTTATTCATTAATATCGTTCAACCCTCAAACTTATTTTTTTTTTTTTTTTTCGTATTTTTAGGAGTTTGATGATACTTTGATAACGATATGACATGGATTTTTAGGATGTTGGTATGGGTGGATGGTTTTCCACATTATGGCATTTTAGGATTTAGTTATTTATAAATTTATTAGTTCTACAGTTGTTAGACACTTCGATCATTGGCTTGGTTTAAGGATGTGGAGTAATATCAATAATTTATTTAGTTTATTTCTCGATGTTTTTTTGGAATCATTTAAATTCACTCATTTTTTAATCCATCATGGATTTCCATACATAACTTTTTTCAAATTGTAGAATTATGATGTTAATTGATACTTTCTTTCGTTAGCTATATTATTTTAGTTTTTTATGTGTCATTTTATGACTTTTTTATGTATGGGTTTCAAAATTTATAAGGATCATTTTCAAAAGAGAGGATAGATTATTTTTCAACATTTTTCTTTGGAATGCTAGTGTATTTTGAAGTTTTGGATCGGTTAGACTTGCAACCAACTCACTTCTCATTAAGGTTTTTTCTCATCAATTTTTGGTTCACTAAGTGAACACTTATAGGTTGGATCGGTTAGACTTGCAACCAACTCACTTCTCATTAAGGTTTTCTCTCATCAATTTTTGGGTCACTAAGTGAACACTTATAGGTTGTTGACCTCATTTATTACATGATGACTTTTCCAAACTTGGTATTCAACATCTAATTTTGGTGGTCTTTTTAGGCTAATATTCATTTAAACTCATGAGGTTTCATACTATAATTATTACATTGAAGACATATATGTTATTGGCATTGACTTTTTTAAGTGGGGGATCATTATCAATTTTTTTCCCAATCTTAAGTTAGACCACCTAAGTCTTTATTTCCTTTTTTTTTTTTTTTCTTTCACATCTAAGGTTGGTGTTAGGATTTTTGCATGCCTCAACTCTTGAATAGGCTTAGGATTTTGACCTCTCTATAATCTTCTTGAAATTCCACATGTGACTATTGCCACATATGTGAGCAATGAGAGTTGACATCACATCCACTTGGTGCTATGATATTCAATAGGATATGCCAGCTTGTGAGAAGTATAACATCCTCATATGAACTTCAATTGATATGACGTTGGTAAGTTTTGAACGTTTAGAAAAAATTAAAAGGCTAAGAACAATGTCTACAAAAATTTGACACTAAAATCCGGTGGTATAATTCTTCAAATAATATCTAAAGTTTTCATAACCCTAAAACATCAAAATAAAATCTACCCTTAAAGTAGGTCCTACAAGCTATTAACTCCAACTTTTTCACCAATATAGTGTCAAAACAAATAACAAATTATAAATTACATAATGATTTTCAAATCATTATCAAAATTTTAATGCATTTGTAATGAAGACCCATAATACTTACTAGAGTTGAACACTACTTAGAAAACATGTATAAGAGAGGTTTCTACAATTGGAAAAGTAAAGGATGATGCTTGAGCTTAATAATACATGGATTTTCAATCTACATTATTAGAGAAATGAAAACCTAAGTGGTCCTCATTAAGTAATTTCTCTTTGTCCTTTATTCTATGTTGATGTTTTTTTTTTGTCTTGGTAATTTTGGATTAGTCCTTTATGGTTTCTTTTTCTTATTTTACAATTTAGGTTTATTTTTCTCAATTTTTTGTTATATTTTTCTATTTCTATTTGTATGTTGATCTATTTGTAAAATATTAATGTAATTTGAAGTATTACCATTATATTGTTACCAATACATAGCCTATCATTATCTTATGAGTACTTATTTTCTTTATATGTTTTTTTACTGTGGATGTCTATTTTAATCCATTTATTTTATAAGCGTTCAATGTTTTTTCTTTTCTTTTTTGGATTCTTCTCAATTATCTGTCATTTCTCTTCCTTATTAATTTAGTAGTTGGCCAATTTTCTTTTTTGGATTCTTCTCAATTATGTGTCATTTCTCTTCCTTATTAATTTAGTAATTTGCCAATTTTTTTTGGATTCTTCTCAATTATGTGTCATTTCTCTCCCTTATTAATTTAGTAGTTGGCCAATTTGATTAGAGTATGTTATTTGGTATCAAATGGATATTTTTCTTTACAAATTTAATAAGATTTTAATAAAAAAAATTAGTCATATGCAAGTTATACCATGATAACACTCTATGCATGGTAAAAACAATGATTTAATGGTTGTTTTCCTAATTTGAAATTTATATTATCACAAATTCAACTAAAAATTCCAAACTAGTGAGAACCCTAACATTTTATCATTGAATTTTAAAAATAAAAAAAACATTACTATAAAATTAAATAAAAATTATTATTATTATTATTATTATTAAACTATTATTATATTTTATATTTCTGAAGAAAAAAAAATATATAATATATATATATATAAATATATATATTATATATACACACGCTTTGGAAACATATATCATAAAAACATCCACAATGATTAACTTGAAGATAAAAAATAAAAATTTAATGTACAATGATAATACCCACACATTGAAGCTTTATAAAAAACTATTAAATTAAACATTTTGATGTCAACCTCCACAAAAAAATATCTTTAAGCTTGGAAAGAAATTTAAGCGTCTAAACTATTGTGAATAACTTTTTCGTCATTTTTGTTTGTGGGTGGTAGCATAATTGGAAAAAAGTATGTTGGCAAGCCCTTGCATATCCAAGCGATTGGAATTTCAATCCCCCAAACATGTGTCATCAGCCAAACCTACAAAAAAAAAAAAAACTTATTTGCCATTATTATGAATAAATTATTCACCATTGTTTTGAAGGTCATTGATTTAAATTCCTTATTGCATTTACACTTTCTTATTTTCTTTAATAGTTAGCAACAAGTATATACAAACACATGTGGAGCAAGTGACACTAGAAGTTTTCATTTAATAAATCAAAAGTGAAATTCCACTAAATTAAACCATTTTCATGTGTCTTCTATAAATTTATCAACAAATGTTCATCCCTCATTTCTATTTTTTCTTCTCATCCTTAATTAATACATAAATTTTTATGCTTGGTCTACTTCATTAACACATTGTAGTGTGTTCATTGGACATGACAAGTAGAAGTTAATTCTTCATACTCCCCCCTTAATGAATACCTTTGATCCAATGATTTCTCTCTATCTTGTTAACTAGTTCCATTTTTATCTTTTGTGCCCTTTGTCTTCCTCTGTTAGTCTTCTATCTTCATCTTCATTCTTGTTCTTATATTTGGACTTCCTCATTCTTCATCTTGAATCTTTCTCAATTTTCATCTCGTACCTTAAAAACATAAACATTGTGTTTGTTGAAGCCCAATCCATTTGATCTGAAAACTTGAGAGCACATAAAACGTGCAATAAAATGTGTCCACTTGATTGTAAATAATTCTTAATTTAAGTTACAATTTATCCATAAACATGCAAATTTCATCATAATCTTGTAACTTAAAATCGCATACAAAACAACATGGTCAAGCATGAACAAAGAGCATCATCAAAAACCAAGATGATAATGGAGTTCACCCCATCCATTGGCCTACATCTCCATATTCCCCTCTAAAAGTAGAATAGCTTTTGTTGACTTTCTTCAAAGAGGAATTTGTAAAATGCTCTATCGAAAAGAGTGTCCAAACCTAGAGCTCTCTTCTACTATCAAAAAGACTTCAAGACTTGTACATCCAAACAATTCCTCCAAAAGACCCCTTGAGCTCTCCAAGCTCACAAAAGCTTTCTCAACATGAAGTACTCAAACTTATCCAAAACTCTCTGAAGCCAAACTCTCCCAAAAACAAATAGTATAAAAGATAATTGACAACTTTTTTAGATCCATATACAAAAGAAAGAATATATCTTTAGATCCACATTCCAAAGAGACAATAACTCTCTTTATCCATAAAAATAAGAAATTATGAAATTCTCAAAGAAAAAATCTGACAACTCCAACAAACATGAACCTTATCCACCTTTATCCACCTTTTTAACAACAACAGCTTTATGAAAATGTGAACTCCCACTTAAAACCAAGAAAATGGTTTGTGAGATAAATTTTCACATCTAATAAAAAAATTTTACAATGTACATAAAAAAATTTATGTAAATATTTTATGATCAAGAAATTTTAAATAATTTCACCCGTGCTAATCTTCCCTTAAACTCTTCTTTGGCATAGTACTCTTTGGAAACTGGTGTCAATATCCTCTTAGATCATACCTCCTATCGTACCTCGTATCGTACCTCCCAACACGGAGGAAAACTTTTGGTCCACCAAAAGTTCAAAGAGTTGAAAATGATTCTGACATCAAGACATTGATTTTCTACTTGAACTACTCAAGTTCAAACTAAGGCCTGCAATTCTGCCATTTGTTTGCAACCTCCTAAGATTGTAACTTAGCTTCTTTAACCAGATTCATACATCTCGGTCTTCAATGGCTTGTCAAAATTCTTCATGATAAAGACTCTCCAAAATTTTGGCAATTTGAATGGTTCAAACAATTGGTGCAGCGTGTGATGGGATTCGAACCAATTTGGAACTTTCTTTTAATATCTCCTACATTTGCAGTTGTATATGGACCAACTTGTCCTAAGAGTCTATGCGCTCTTGCTTAAGTGGAAGAGTAGCCATGGGCTGCTTTCAAAGCCCATGGTAAAATTTCCTTCGAAGTTCAGGTGACAGAAATGCCGGTACACTCTTGAAATTCTCGAACAAAATCTAAGCAATATCATCATGTTCGCTTGGACCTATGCCTGCCTTTATAAGCCACCTCATCCAACGGTGAATCAACTTTTCTATCATGAACACCTAGTCAAAAAGCCACAACACTTCCTTATGTTGGGCATCATATCAGCGCTTACCCATCAACAAATGGTGAAAGCAGAAACTTAGTTTCTTCACTTTTGAAGCCAATCACTTCAAGTGGAAACACTATTTGCAACCCTAAACATATGTGAGCATCAACTTCTCTTGGTGTCAACGTAATAGCTTCGCATTAATTCTTCAAGATCTGCTCACTGCCAAAAGAATCTATACTCCTTTGTAGCAGCAACAACCATTTTATCCATCATTGCACGTCACTCAGGTTTTTGTGCAACTAGAGGACGCATTCTATGCTCCGGAGTGGCAACAGTAAATCGTTGGAGAGTTTTGAAACACAAATGTTCCTCGCAGCAATGCGAACAACAGCAAGAGAATCTGTTATACAAACCTCATCTTTACCCAGATTCTCAAAAATTCCAAATTCACAGAAATTAATCATTTTTCTTAGGTCATTATACAATGTGAAGTTTGACAGATGAGTTGTCCCAAGAATAAAATCAAGACCATGCCAATTCAACTGATGTCTTCAGCTTCTCCTTCAAGGATTTAGCTGCACCATTGTACACTGCCCAGAACGTGCCAATAAACAAGCCGCAGAACTCGAGCTTCTTTTCCAAACGTTATCCTCAACTTGGGAATGGTTCCACGTAGCTAAGAGAGGGATGGCGGGTTGAATTCCATAGAGCTAAGTGCAGGAAAAAATAGAACACCCAAGCTGCAGGCACATGCAGCTAAAATTGCAGCCTCAAGTTCTCTCAAATCAGAATAAGATATTGTGTTATCTAGATGAATAGGCTTGTCCAGGTTAATCAGCCACTGCCTTGTGTGATGAACGCAGCTCTGAAGAGCACTCTTATGAGAAAGAGTTGCATTGGGTGGTCGTGAAGTCATGAGCGAACTAAACAGAAACAACGCTTCGAGATCTTCTTCTTTCAAGGGTTTCGTGGCATCATCAATCACATAATCAGACGATAAGCACAAGCTTTGCTCGTGCATTTTTTTCCACATCATCAAAGAAAAATCATTCTGCGAAGTAACATCGAACAAATGAGCAAAGTTCAATATCTTCATAAGCTCTGCAATAGCCTCTTCAGAAAGCCCCCCTCATATTTGGATCAGCGATAGAGACCGTTAATAAAAAACTGAACTCGATCATTTCAAAGGAATTTATGATTGGCTCTCTAACAGCAACTGGCTTGTTAATAATCGCACTTATCTTAAAGCTCCACGCTGATCCATAACATGCCATGTATCGATTTACCATTACGCTTTTTATGGCATAATCCTTGGCTAATGAACCTGCGCCGTTTCCATATGGAACCTGCGCTGTCATAAAGTCATAGTATATATAACGCCCAGCTGATTTATAGTGAGAGATTTAGACGGCAATAGCAGAGAATAATTTAAGGAGACAACAAATAGAGAAACAACAAGATTATTCAGTTAGAAACAGTGAAATAGATAAAACAATTACAGAAAAGAAATCACTTTGCATTACATAACAGGCTTGGGCTTTGGCTTGCATTCTTTAACCAGAAAAATTACAAATTTATAGAGGCAGAATAAGGATCTAAAATCCTGTGATTCGGATAGAGATCTAAAATGATCAGAAACTTCCATCTAAAATGATCAGAAATTAATAACAGTGTAGAAATATCTATAATCCTACATGTGATTCTAGAAACTACTGACTATATTGCCATATCTATAATCTTACATATGATTCTAGAAACCCCTGACTATAAAATGGCAACGGTGTCTCCAACCTTATAAACAACACTTTCTGTTTGTAAATCTCAACTGCGTAACCACAGAATGCTGCCACTGAAATAACAATCTCGAAATTCTGGAAATATCGCTGGAGAAATTTGGAGAATATCGTATTCATTTATTATCGATGGAGAGTATCGTATTCATTTATTATCGATTTGCATATCTGGAAGATACGATAACCAACTCTATTGATCTCTTCCATAACCAATTCTATTGATCGTAGACCAATGTTGGAGTAATAACATTGATGTGGCATGGGCTATGTGGTCAAACATAACCTCCGACATATGAATTAATCCCATAACTACCGGCATATGCAACTGTTATGGAATCGTAAATCTATAAAATAGGAATCACCACGCTGATTTCGTTGGCATGAAACATGGAGCTACTGCCAATGGATTCATCTGCAATAAGAGAATAACATTGACTTGGGTTTGCCATACAATATGGCTATGTTCTCATCATCCTAAAACTCCACCAAACGTGGTCCACGTTACTAATTTGCGTAGTTCTATTGTGTGGATTTTGTAGAGAATCACTTACCATTCCATCAGAATGTGTGGCATCGTAACCCATTGGTTATTCCACAGTTTACTAATCCCTGCAGGTTGTACATTATCCAAACAAACTGCAGTGCCACCGTGGAGAAAAAATTGTACACATACAGTGCCTTGGTCTGCGCAAGGAAGAACTCGTGGAACCTTCTGTTGGCTATCGTTCACCGTTTTTTTTTAATTCACCAACAATCGCTGTTATCATGTAGATGTCGTGGGAGAAACACTAGTTGTAGGAAAATAATAGGTTACAGAAGTAACTCAATGCAGCCAGTGAATTGGAAATCATTCCAAAGATAAATCATGCATATGTGTTATCGAACAAATATTGCTTGGCATATGAAAAGGACTTACACCTGCACAAGATGGTGTCCGTAAGCCACTTTGGCATGGAGTAAAGCTGTTTCAAAAAGGATACTTATATTACAAACCAAACTGTGCACAATAACCCATAGATTTGCATTTTGAGGCCATAAGAAAAAATTCAATTGTGCAGAAATTCTAGCCACTTCTCCCTAATCCATAGTAAGAGGTTCTTTGTTTTCATCGTGCTTTGCTTCCAGCACACTAACCACTTGTTCTAACTTTTGCAGGTTCCTTTTTCTTCAGTAGATTGCACACAATTTTTCTCCAAATTTGAGGAGGATGATGCGGTTGAATCCTTCCACATTTATCAGCCATGTATTTCTCTTTCTTTAGGCGAAGAGAAAGATATTTTTGTCATGGTTTTCTTTGATTTTCCCTCATTTTTAGAGCATAAACTTTATATTTCCAACATTATGCAAAACAATGATTATTTTTTTCACAGAAAGTACAAAATATCACACATTTTGAAGAACCATCAAAACTATACCTGGGAGACTTCTTAGTTCAACTACTATTTTATGATTTTGAGTTGCTTCTCTCTTTCATTCTCTTGTTATCTTTTATAATTTAAGCCAGTATGGTTTCAATTCTGGATGCAAATCCTTGTTTCCGGAAAAAAGAACTTGACCCAAGAGTTGCAATTGACTTCACCCCAGAGTTGCACTTGTTATATACCGATGTATCTTTACTTGAAGAATGCTCTACTTTGGAGTTTTTTTGAACATTCTCCCATTTCACCATAGCCGAGACCTTCGAAGTCATATCTCTCCTTTACTTCAACAGGATGGATAATGCCTTGGCCATTTACTCAAAGGCCTCCTCCCTTGTATCTCATCTTGTTCAAGAGATTCACACCTACACCCTTGGTAAGTTTCTTGAAGGTTGAAAAATAAATTAAACCATTATTTTTAGGTAATGACTGTGAATGTAAATGATTACCATTTACCTCACTTTTTTTTACTAAGGAACAAACATGGTCATATAATCATTTTGTATTCTTGAGGTATCCTCCTTGGCTTCTCATAGTTCTTCTTTCATCTCATTGGAATTTGTTGTTGATAAAAGATTCAAAACATCACCCTCATCATGCTGACAAAAAGTACAGATTTGTCACCTTTTATCTTGAAGGGACTTCCTGTGCTTGACTCTTGTCTTGTTGAGGATTAGCCACCAACTCCTCCTTAGCTTGTATCTCAAGTTATAATTCATGTATAATGCTTGCGAGGAATTCTCCATGATTCTTCAGTTCATGTTTCTCCTCTTCCTATCTTTGAAGCAATCTTCTTAGTTCCATATTCTCCACTTGAATAATATGATTGATATCTTCAAGTTCATGAAGCAATCTTCTTAGTTCCATGTTCTCCACTTGAATAATATGATTGATATCTTCAAGTTCATGAAGCCATGCTTGCTTTGATGCTTTCCACATGGCTCACCACAATCCCTACAAAACTATAAAAGATACCAAGTGATCTGAAAACTTAGAGCACATAAAACTTGCAATAATATGCTTTCACTTACTATAAAGACTTCTTAATTTAAGTTACAATTTATCATAAACATGCAAATTTCATGATAATCTTGTAACTTAAAACTGCATATAAAACAACATAGTCAAGCATGAACAAATAGCATCATCAAAAACTAAGATAATAACGAATTTCACCCCCTCTATTGAGCTACATCTCAGATTAACCTCCAAAGGTCAACTCGTTTTTGTTCAAGAGGAATTTGTACAATGCCCTATCGAAAATGGTGGCCAACCCTAGAGTTATCTTCTGCTACTATCAAAAAGATTTCAAGACTTGTACATCCAAATAATTCCTCCAAAAGACCTCTTGAGCTCTCCAAGGTCACAAAAGCTTTCTCAACATGAAGCTCTCAAAACTCCTCCAAAACTCTCTTAAGCTCTCTTTAGCTAAATTCCCCAAAAAAACAAAGAGTACAAAAGAGAATTTACAACTTTTTAAGATCCATAAACAAAGAAGAGAATATCTCCTTAGATCCACATTCGGAGAGAATTAAAATTCACATTTAGTCTCACTAGTTGTTTGAAAAATAATTAATTAATTCATCTTGATTTAATTAGCTAGAGAAAATCAAACATGAAGTCTTTGTGAAGACATGCAACAGTTATCCCTTTGATTGAGGAATTTATCCCTTAATTAAGGAGATAAGGATGAGTTGTATTTGAGTTGTAATTAGTTAGCTCAGTTAACTGAGTTAAATCCAGTTAAATTAGTTCCAAATAGTTGGAGGAACTAATTTTGAGTTCATTCAGTTAATGCATGCATGCATGCAACTAGGGTTCTCCAAATAACTAAATATTCTCTCATAAATAACTCATGCATGTCAGTTCAAAGAAAGACCCAGTTGAGATTAAAAGAAGGGACAGTATACTATCAGTTGGAAGAATTTTCCTATAAAAGAAACTCATCCATGCAGAAAGAATTATCTCCTTCAGGATTGCACAGTTATTTCAGAGGTTAGTGTTGTGTGTGAGGTGAGAATCAATAGGTTGCAGCTAGCGGGCCTAGGAGAAACTGCGCAAGGAAATAAGAGGCTTGGAGGACTGAAGGAAGGCATATGTGTTGTCTATTCTCTCTATCAGCAGCAGTGAGGGATTATACTGAGAGTTGGATAGCTTGTGAGCTAAAGCTTTGAGTAATCCTGAGATATTTCCTCTTGTATGATAATACAGATAGTTGGGTTTTTAGTTGAGGCTTTCCCTAGAGTCTTCTTTTGTGTTCATGTGTGATTGATTTCTTCTTCATCTCTTATATGCGTTCTATTTGATCTTGCTCAAAATCGATGAAGTTTCCACAAGTTTGTTTGTAGAAGTAGATCAATTATTTTACTTTAGTATATTGCATTATCAGGTGATCTAAAGTGAGAATTTCTACATAACTTACTTATAACCACACTCTTGGTTTTCTTTGGCTTATCTTCAACTGATCTTGTAATCACCCAATGAGTGACCTCACTTAAGAATTATTAATTGGAGGTATTAAAGACTCATGTGCTGGTGTGTCTAAGTTATTTAAGCAACGGATTGATCAGATTGCAAATACATAGACACTTAAAAATGGAAAATAGTAGAGAAATACAGTAAGCAAATACAAGAACACAAGAAATTAATAAGGATTTCACCCTATCCTCTAGGGCTACATCTCGGGTCTAGCTTCAGTGGTGGCCTTTTTTTATTGTGTCTTGAAGCAGAGAATTACAATGGAGGAGCTCAATATGAGTCTCCTGAAACAGATTGGCTTGGCAGGGTGGTTCTTGGATTCCCCAAACCACTAGAGTACACAGACTCTTTTCTTTGCTAGCTCACCCCTCTGGTCTGACAGATCCTCTCAGGGATGGCTTGAGTCTCCCAAGCTCTCTCGTGCTCGATGTTGCCTTTGGTCAACTCAGCCCTCTGTCCTCTTTCTACTTTTTACCTTACTAGTTCTTCTCTTCTCTGTCTTCTGTCTTTGGTGTTCCATCTTTCAGTTCCTGACTCGTTTGGTCTGTACATAGATTTAAATCCATTCCAGCTCATGGCGGCTCGCTTCCTCTTCCGCTCCGTCGATTTTCTTTCTACAGCTTCGCTTGGAGTTCCCTGTTTCGGCGTCATCATCAAGCTCACAGGGATGGCCACTTGCCCTCTTGCGAACTGTGCCAACCTGCTTTGTCGGTTCAATTCTTCAGTTACGTCATGGAATGAGTCTTCCGCCACCTTAGTGGTCAAAGTAGACCTCAAGTTCTTTTAAATCGCAACTTAACCCTCCGTCAATTCCGTCTTCTCCATCGGGCACGATCTCAGCCGTTAGATCTGGAGCCCCCCAAATCCGACGCCATCCGCTCGTTTCGCGCAGTGGACTTGCTCATCTGTTAGCGTAAGATGAGCGGCGGTTTTCTCTCTCCTCCGCCTGCCACGCGTCGGGCCCTGAGTGGAGTCACTCCGCTTTCACCAAAATTGCTTACCACCCATGGATGCCTCCGATCAATACCGTTGGTTTTGGAGCAGGTCTCGCCGTTAGCTCCTAGCCTTTTATCCCACGGTTTTCCCGGCTCTCATGCGACTGAGTGCTCAGAGCTTCTCCAATTTGAGGGTTTTCGCCCAGCGATGCACAATTAGCACTAATTACGCATCAAAAACTCCCTCTGTTTCCCGATCCGGGCCTCCCAGGGGCTAATTTTGCCTCCCGCGCAATCTCCATGGGCCTCGGTCAGGGCGCTTTGACCGAGGTCCTTGTCGTTCCATGCTGGCTACCACTGCCACTAGTTTAGAGGTGTTTTTAATCGCTATTTTAAATTCTTTGAAGTCTGTCCTGACCTGGCACAGCCATGGCTCTGTTAATTATTCTTTATGGATCCAATTCGGATCACAACCCTCCCATTGAAAATCTTTTGGACCACCAAAAGTTGGCTTTCTTTCAAGCATGGATTAAGTGAGGGTAATACTATCTCATTTGCCCAATCTCAATCCACTTTGCATTGCTCGGCTTCAAACCTTTGAGTCCAATTCTTAGGTACTCAACATCTCCTCTACGTGTCATCCTCACCTTCCTGTCCATCATTGTGTCTTTTCCTGCAATTCATTAAGATATTCAAGTAGCAGGTCATCAATATAAGGCAATTGACTCTACTCTTCAAGATCCTCAATCATTGAAGGTTCAAACAATCTCAAGCAATCTGCATTTATGACTAAGTAGACGTGCATGTAAGCTGGTAGATCAAGGCAAAAAGCATTTTCACCAATCTTCTCAAGTATCCTAAAAGGTCCATAGCTGATAGGCTTTATCTTTTTACCTTCACCTTATATCTTGTCCTTGCTGATATACAGCCAAACCTGGTCATCAACTTGGAAACTATGCTCCATCTGATGCTTGTCATGCCTTGCCTTGTATTTGGCTTGGCTCTTTTCTAACTGTTCCTATACTGCTTGGTGGATCTCCTGGATCTGTTCAATGAACCTAGTTTCCTAGTCCACATCATTGTGTCCATCAACTGTGGTATCTTTACCAAAGACAAAATCCAAAGGAGAACTTGGTGTGAAACCAAAATAGGTCTCAAAACGAGATCTCTATGTAGAAGAGTGTTTTGCTCTGTTGTAAGCATGTTGCACATAACACAAATGTTCATCCCAAAGCTTAGGATGTTTGCCGCAATATCCTCTATGTAATTGGATCACTGTCCTGTTAACTACTTCTGTCTGGCCATCGATTTGTGGATGAAAAGTTATGCTTTTCTTCAGTTGGGTGTCCATCAGCTCCCACAAACTTGACCAAAACTTCCCCACAAATCGGGTGTCTCGATCAGATACAATAGAAGTGGGTAAGCCAAAATGAACCCATACATGTTCAAAGAATAGTTTTGTAGTTTGTTCAGTTGTAATTTTCTTATTACAAGGTATCAAAACGCACATTTTGCTGAACCGGTCCACAACCACATACAGTTAATCATGACCTTTCCTAGATTTAGGCAGTCCTCCAACAAAATCCATGGAAACACTTTCCCAAGGGTGAGAAGGAACTGGTAATGGAGTGTACAAGCCTAGTTTTCTATTGTTGGGCTTGCTTTTAGCACACATAGTACACCCTCTTACATATCTAGAAATTGTCTCACTCATTCTCAACCAATAACAAAAACTTTGCAGCTGTGCAACTGTTTTACTTACCCCAAAGTGACCTAATATCAGAGAAGTGCGTGCTTCCCTAAATATCTTTACTCTCTCAGTTTGTGGAATACAGAGTTTCCCACAATGATATAAGAGTCGGTCCTTCACATGATAATCCAAGTATTCTACTCTTTTGCCTCGACTCAAAGTTGCATATACATCTTTAAAGTCCATATCCTGAGCATACTGTTCAATGTAGCTTTCATGCAGGACACAATTATGCTTAAGTATAGTAAATGCATTTATAATGGGTCTAGATAACATGTCTACAACCTTGTTATGTATGCCCTTTTTATATCTAATGACAAATGAAACTGTTGAGAAAACCCATCCATCTATAGTGTCTTCATTGATGCAACTTAGTTTGGGAGTGTAGATATTGAAGTGGTTGATGATCAGTATCTATTACTGTCTCTTTGCCCATTAAATAATGTTTCCACTTTTTCACACTCTGAACTAATGCATACAATTCTTTATCATATGTAGGATAGTTAACTACTGTAGGAGTAAAAGTCTTAGAATGATAACATATGGGTTTACCATGCTATGTCAACACTGCTGCCATGGCATAGTCACTGGCATCTGTTTGGATCTCAAATGGTCTTTGTAGATCAGGCAGTGCTAGTACAGGCGGTGTACTAATATTTTCTTTCAAGGTGTCGAAGGCTTTCTGATGTTTTCCTCCCCACTAAAACACCTTGTTCGATCTTGTCAAAGCAAGTAAGGGAGCTGCAATTGAGGAAAAGTTAGAGATGAACTTCCTCCAATATTGTGTTGCTCCTAAGAAGCTCCTCACTTCTGTAGCAGACTTGGGTTTAGGCCAATTTACAATGACTGCCACTTTAGAGGGATCTATTTCAATTCACCACCCCCTACTATATGACCCAAATAATTTAGAGATGTTTTGCAAAATTCACATTTTGAGAGTTTAACATAAAGTTTTTCTCTTTTGAAAACATCTAATGTTTGTTGAACATGCTTTAAGTGTTCTTCCCATGTCTTACTAAAAATCAGAATGTCATCCATATACACAATAACGAAATCATCAAGAAAAGGCCTGAGTACATCATTCATTAATCTCATGAAAGTAGCAGGGGTATTGGTCAAGCCAAAAGGCATAACTAGCGACTCATACAATCCCTACTTTGTTTTGAAAGCAGTCTTCCATGCATTTTTCTCTATGACTCTGACCTGATGGTATCCACTGTGTAAATCTAGCGTGGTGAAATAAACAGTGTCCTTCAATTGATCTAAAAGATCATCTATGCGAGGAAGGGGATAACAATTTTTTATTGTTATCTTATTCAATGCTCGGTAGTCAATGCACATTCTCCACGAGCCATCTTTCTTTCTCACCAAAACGATCAATGACCCACATGGTGATGTGCTAGGCCTGATGAACCCTTTCTCGAGCAACTCCTGCACTTGCTTCTTGATTTCAGCATTCTCTAAAGAAGACAACCTGTAGATCCCAATGTTAGGCAATGGAACATCTTGCTGCAAAATAATATCATGTACTATTCCCTTTTTGGGTGGCAGACCTTCAGGTTCTTGGAACAAGACATCATATTCTGAAACAATATTTTCTATATCAGCTTGCTGATTAGCATTACAGCCCTCAAATACATTGGTTTTATCAGGTTTCTTTTCCTTTACAACCATCAGTAGGAATAGTTTGCATGCATTTATCATTCTTTTCATCTATCCTGAGTTTATGAGAGGATAATTATTCTTGAGCTTGTGAGCACTTACAAAGTATTCGATTCCACCTTTAACAAGTAGATACTTGTTCTCAGCTCTATAGAAAATAGCCTTTCTATCATACAAGTAAGGACTTCCTAAAACAATTCCACATATATCCAAAGGAATTACATCTAACTCAACCTCATCTACAAATGCTAACCCAAAAGAAAACTTGATTTTGCACTGTCTAGTCACTTGTAGTTGTGCTTTATCATTCAACCATCCTAATGGGTATGGTTTCTTGTGAGGTGTAGTTGCTAATCCCAATTTCTTTGCAATTGCTTCAGAAATTAGATTTACTTGTGAGCCACTATCAAACAAAGTATCAATCTTTTGATTTTTGGAAACAACTCAAATATGGAAAAGCTCATGTCTTTTTCTCTCATGTTCTTCATCAATAATAGATTGAGTAGAATCACTTGTAGATGCTTCAGAATTCTTATCTTTCTGAATAGCTACAACAGTCTTCTTCTTCTTACCCTCGAACTTCTTAGGTCTTAGCTTTGGATGCAAAATCCAACAGTGCTCATCATCATGCCCATCCTTTTTACAGTGAGTGCATGAAGCTTTGCCTTTCTGTGCAGTGTTAGCCTTCCTTGCTTTCCACTTATGCTTTATTTTCTCATTGCTCTTACTTACAGTGGGTTGGGATGGTCCCCCAACTTCTGGATTTCAATTCTTTCCTCTAGCTTCTAGATGAGTAGCTTGTACAGATATCTCATCTATACTAGTGGGATTAAACATGAGGATGGTATGCCTCATGTAGCTATGTAGACCACCAATGTACTTCAAAAGAGTTTCTGGTGAGTCTAATGAGATACCTATCATCAATGCTCTCTTTTTGAACTCTTGAGTATACCCTTGCACACTTTGCTCTTTCAACTGCTGAAGAGTTTTCCAACTCATCATGGCTTGTTGCATGTAGGCTAATGGATAGAACTGCTTTTTGATTGCAACAACAAATTCACTCTAGATAGAGATGGTCTCACAATGCTTCTTCATATCAGCTTGGGTTCTGCCTTCCCACCAAACCAAGGTAGTGCCTCCTAGGCGTAGGCTTGCCAGCTGAATCTTACTCTTGTCCGAGTCTATGTTTTGTACCCTACAATATACATCAATTTGTCTAATCCAATTGTCCAACTTTTCATCATTTAGCTCTTCATCATATATAGGCAAATCAAATTTAACATCTAACTTAATCAAAGATGCCTTCTTATTATGCACAGGGATATTAGGAGGTGTGAGAAAGCTTTCTTCTCTCCCCTTTCCTTTTGAGTATTCATGGGAATGAGACTCATATTTTTCTTTATCTTGTTTATAACCTGATGCATCTTCATCCTTATGCTTTCTAAAGTCCCTATACATTTCTTCTACCATAGAATTTATAGCTAGGAAACTTTCTATGAATTGAGGGTCTGGCCCCATAGAACCTTCCTCTAACATTGTCTTCTGAGGATAGACTCTCCCAATTTTAGGATTAGTTTCCCTCAACTCTCCTTCTCCTAATTTGAGCTTTGATCTAGTGAGCATTCAAAGCTAAACCAACACAAGCTTGTCTAACCTTACAACCTAGAGCTCTGATACCACTTGATTTGATAATCACCCTATGAGTGACATCAGTTGAAGTTTTATTAAACAAAAGGTATTATAGACTCATGCGTCGATGTGTGTTCTGTGTTATTTAAGCAATGGATCAATAAGATTGCCAATACACAGACATTTAAATGGAAAGACAACAGAGAAATACAGCAAGCAACCACAAAGACACAAGCAATTTTAATAAAGAGTTCACCCTATTCTCTAGGGCTACGTCTTTGGTCTAGCTTTCAGTGGTGGCCTTGTTTTATTAGGTCTTTGAGTAGAGAATTACAATACAGGGACTCGATGGGAGTTCTCCTGAAGTAGGTTTTCTTGGCAGGGTGATTCTTGGATTCCCCAAAACACTGGAGTACACAGACTCTCCTTCTTCATACCAACTCTGTGACCTTCAGGTCTACGATGGACAGAGCCAAATATGATGCTCAGTATAGACAAATTCCTCTATGGGATGGCTTGAATTTTCAAGCTCTGTTGCTCGATGCTGCCACTGGTCAACTCGGCCCTCTGTCTCTTCCTGTTGTTGCTTTACTACCCTTCTTCTCTCGTTTCTGTCTTTCAGTGTTCAACTGTGTATTCTGTTTCATTGTTCATGGCTTTTAGCCATTCGAACTCATGCTCGTTTGGTTCCTCTTCCGCCTCTGTCGATTCACCTTCTGCAGATGCGCTTGGAGTTCCCTATTCAGTGTCAGCTTGAACACTCAGGAAGTGGCCACGTGTCCTCCTCTGAAAAATGCCAGCCTACTCGTCGGTGTGTTTCTTCAGTTATGTTGTGGATGCGTTCTTCCTCCACCATGGCAGTCAAATGGACCTCAAATCTTTACAAATGCGGCTTAATCTTTCGTCGATTCCGCTTCCTCCATCGGGCACAATCTTAGGCATCCAATTTCGTTCCCCCAGATCCAACGTCGTATGCACGTCCCGTGAAGTTGACCTACTTGACTGATAATGCGTGATCAATGGCAGTTTTCTCTCCCCTCCGCTACCACGCGTCCATCGTTGAGTGGGATCGATCTGCTTTCTCCAAAACCGTTTACTATTTGAGGGCGCCTTGATCAATACCACCGGTTTCCAGAGCATGGGTCCCGCCTTGTACGATTAGCACTTTTTTCCTTTCCCGCCCGCGGTTCTCCAGTTTTCCATGCATCCAAGTGCTCAGGCTTCCCCCACTTCGGCCTTGTTTTCCCAGTACGCTAAGCGCTAATCGCACATCAAAAGTCACCTCCTTTTCCTGATTCGGGGCTCCCAGGGTCTACTTTGACCTCCTGCACAGTGTCCATGGGCCTCGGTTAGTGTGCTTTGACTGAGGTCCTCGCATTCCACGCTGGCTGCCATTGCCACTAGTTCAGGGTGTTTTTGATTGTTGTTTTGGATTCTTTAGAGATTCGTCCCGACCTGATACAGTCATGGTTCTTTGACAGTCTTTTATGGATCCAATTCGGATCAGAAACACATGAAATGATTTTGCGCTTGCAAACATGCATATTATCGAAGACACGATGATATGAAAATGATAAGTAGTCCTTGAAGATTCACTAAGAGATGTACTTCAAAATATATTCTTTACTTACCATACTTACCCAGAAGATGATCATGCATCCAATGAAGTTTGCATGAGGTCCCAATCATAACTTGATTTCTTCTTCCTTCTCCTCATATCCTTCAGAGTAATGTAGCATGTCACCTTTCCCTGTAGTCATTCAGAGATAGATCAACGCAATTTCAACAAACAGTGACTGCTACTTAGATGATCTGTGCAGTTTTCAAGAGCAAGGTTTGGCTACCTGCTCTACGCAATTTCTAAGTGTAGTGCAACCTAAGAAACTGAGGGACAATACTGCACATTTTACGATCACAGGATACTGTTGTGGGATGGGGTCCTGGGAGGAAACCTCTACACAGTTTCTGTGTGTAGTGCAGCCTGAGCAGCTGAGGGACAATACTACACATTTTCTGATGATAGGACACTGCTACAAGATGGGGTCCTCAGAAGATAGCTCCGTGCAGTTTCTTAATGCAAGGAAGTCGGACTTCTCTACACATTTCTATAGAGAAGTGATGGATGTATGACTACTCTCTGCATTTCTGGAGAGTAATGCTGCATGTCTGACTTCTCTGCACATTTCTGGAGAGAAGTGCTGGCTTCCTGACTACTCTGGACATTTCTAGAGAGCAAAGCTGACTGGGTAGTTGAGGGACAACACTGTGCAGTTTCTTAAGACAGTGGGTTCCAGCTGGGGAAGGACACTGGAGGAAAACACTGTGCATTTTTGGATTCCAAGGGAGGTTTGGGTATTTCTTCATTGCGCAGTTCCAACAAGAAAGGAAAAAAAATTAACGGTTGCAAAAGAAATGTGTGTAGCTCCTGAAAGCTATATGAGGCTAGGTTTCTCGAGAATCTAGGTAAGTGTGATATCAACGAAACATATGTAAACAATGATAGGACTCAACTATGATCACACATGAACACTTAGTGATACAATGTAGACCATCCAAAATGTATAAAAAATACTTTTCTTGATGCAATAACCTTCATGACAAGAGTGCATGAAGTGAGTGTGAAACATGTCTATGTAATGAAAAAAACTCATACGTACAAGATTTCCCTTGAAGAAAAGCAACATTCCCTATGCCCAAAGATGACACATACTGCATAAATATGAGAAGATGACAAAATATTAAGATCAAGGAGGAGGCTTTATTCCTGGGAAAACTAGTATTCCTAAAGAATGCTAGCCCTCTAGGTTTGGCAGCTACCCTAGAAACAACAGTTTAAACAAATTCAACGATTTCCTCTATGTGTAACATATAAGAGAAAGATAATGGAACCAACCTGGAACTTCTGATTAATCCCTTGCTTGCTCTCTCTCCCCTTTGACAGATCCTGCAACTCCTCCCCATACTTAACGTGCTTGGAGAGTACCTACACAAGTACAGCAACAAAGAACCGTCAAAGCATCGTGATCTATTACAACATAAACATTACAGAATCAGATATATAATGAACAAACGATAGCATTCACAAATGATAACATTCACAATTGCACAATCATATGGAAGAAAAGTTGAAGAACTTTATTAATAGAAGGGAGAATTACAACCCAGTTGTCTTATCTAGCATCATCCTCCCAGCTTCAATCCCTCTTCACCTCATGAAATAGCAAGATCACACCAACAATACAATGCTCCTTCCTCAATTACAAATTATCAGCAGTTCCTTGCAATTCACAATATTCAAACCTCTAGATCTCTTAGATGAGGGATCCATTTATAGATGTTTGCAAGGGTGTGAGTCATCCATGGGGTTTAATTAGTGTCATTCCACTTGTTACAATGGGTTCCATAAGAGAAGGGATTTGATTCTGTTAGATCCCTTAGTCATCCTTGGGCGAATTCAAAGAGGCAAGTGGCATGGGAGAAAGTTCTGGAAGATTTCATTAACAATCAACTGACAAATGTCCCAGACATTTGTCCATCCTCACCCATCACACCTTATAGAAGGCCTAAACAGTATGCATCGCACCCTAGCAGTGTACCACTCACTATGCATCACATTTTACCAGTGTTGTAGTCAGTGTGGTTCAATTTAGGCAGTTTTTGGATGGTTTCTCAGATGGAACTCTTGGGAAATGATGTATTTAAATGACTATGTTCCTTTAGGGTATGAAACAAATCTTTTAGGGGTTGATGAGCCCTAATACATCGACATATAAGTTTGGGGTTGATGTGCCCAAATATGTAAATAACAGTTGCCCCCTAAAGTATGAAGTTGTAAATATTGATGTCGGGTAAAATGCTTTATCATGAGGATCCGAAGTTTCAAACTAGAAGGTGACTTGCATAATTTACAATACAATACATCATCATAATATAATTTTCATGATCTAGCTGAGGGAGGCATTCCCATGCTCAACTTTATAAATTCATTTCATGTACATAGATCAGATAGTCATCTACAAATACAAACTGGTGATTCTTCAGATATAGAGTCATCATCCATGGTTAGGATGATTATCAGTGCAGAGCCTTTGTACATTTGATGTTTTTATATCCTTGAGTATATTGCAGCCCGGACGGATGAAACTAGATCCGGGGTCTTCAAACTCGTTTAATCTTCACCCGATATACAAGTCAATCCATGTGAAGTGATGTTTTGAAGTCGAACATGGAAAGACATCGCCTGATTACTAGCCAATGATGTGAGTTGTTAAAAGACATGAGAGGAATCACTGATAATGATAATGACCCTCAAGGTACTACAGTACAATTCACGTGGTGTGAATACATGATCCGTTGTCGAACACCATGCAAAATCTTTCGGTCGAAGGCTATTGATGTCAACCTGTTGCCGGGAGTGCTTGCAATTAACGTATGTAAGCCCCAAAGCACTGAAAGGGTTGTTTCTAAGTCAACTTCTTGGATAATGACCTGATGTCAACAAGAAGCGACTCATCTTAGGAGGGCCTTGATGTATCCCACATCTACGACACGAAATGAAGCAAATGATTTTCTGGAGGTGAAAAATGAATTGATGACACAAGGTTCAGGAACGACGGTCATGAAAAAAAAGAAGGTTGGAGGTATTGCAATGGATGAGACATTAACTGGATGGTGGTTTCTCAACTAAATGACTTCTCTTGAACATGTCGGCGACATTGAGATGAATTGGTAGCATTAACCCCAAAGGTGGATGGTATGAAAGACCAATGGTGAGATGACTGATGAACAAAATAACCCAACCCAACTCAATAATGGTGATGAAGTGAAAGTGTCATGTTCAAGAGTGACTTGCTACCATAAATTCTTCAAGTTTTCTTCTCCTTTTTCCCTAGTCATCACTGACCAATACCTCTTTATATTTGTCAAGCTTGAGGAGGATAAGATATGCTTGTTCTATAATTTTCCCTTCAAGCAAACATGTGGCTATTTAATGTTTTAATGAGTTTAGTGACAGTGAAACTCGGTCTCATCTAGATGGACGAGTTTGTCACTATTGTTTTAACAAGTTTAGTGACAAGGATAACTTGGTCCTTTTCATGTTTAGAGAGTTTGAAAAGGGACGAAAAGAAAACTCTGTAAGTTCTTTTTCGTAAGATAATCCCTCAGGTCCGTAAAAGGATAAAATAATACAGGAGGGATGACATTTCCAATCACTTTAACAAGCTAGAAAGGACAAGCACTCGACAATCTTTGCATACTTAACGAGTCTAAAAAGGGTTTAAAGAGGACTCTATTTTGAACAACGAGTGGTGTCTAGGGTAGCAACTGATTCTGGTGATTTTGGAACTTCTCAAAACATGTTGATTTCTATGAAGAGGCTGGCTAATAAGACTGCTCATTGCGACTGTTCCTCAAAAAGGGGTAAAACAACCAAGTAGAAGCATATGATCAGCCAAAGGGATGGTGGTGATGGGATGTACACAACCAAGGTTCAAAAGGCTGATAGAATGGTAATCACAAAGGTTAATTACTTGTAAATGGGTTCATTTTTTGACAAGCTTGAACCATGGGGAACTATGCTTGGATTCAAGTTCATTTTTACACAAGCTTGAAACGAACAAACTATGCTTGGATCCAGTTTCATTTTTACATAAGCTTGAAATGAAAAAAACTATGCTTAGAGTTGGTTTCATTTTTATACAAGCTTGAAATGTCAAAACTATGCTTGAGATTCAGTTTCATTTTTACACAAGCTCGAAACGAAAAACTATGCTTGAATTGGTTTGCATGCCCCCAGCATGATGAAAGGGAGAGTCTCTTGTAACCAGATGGAAGTCACTTTGGTGAGGCAGGATGGTTATCAAACACCTCTTTGGTTTCATCCAGAATAGACAAAGGTTAATGGTGTGATAGGCCAATCACATAACCTACAGGGAAACTTATCTTTACCATTAGGTGCATGCCCCCCAAGCTTCATTACATTCACCAGACTACTCATGATTGTCAGGTGGATGGAATGAAGGTTCAAGTGAAAGAACTTGAACGGTATCATTTTCACTCTCTTCGAGAAAGGTACGATTAGCTGAAGGTGAAATTGGGTCAACTGTTACCTCGACCTATTGACTTTGGTCGGGTATAGACTCATAAGATTCATGTTCAGAGAGGGTGGTTTCGGCCAACGGTTGATTTAAGTCAATCGGTTTTTCAACTAGTGAAGGACTTAGGGAGAGTTTCTTGTAACCAGACAGAAGTCGCTGCGGTGAAGCATGACTGTTATCCAACACTCTTTTGGCTTCATCCAAAAAGCAACAAAGGTGAAGGGAATGATTACCTTCACATAATCTACATGGAATCCTGACCTTTCCCTTCTATCCATGAACTTTACTATCACTAGTTGATGGTGTGTTACCAACATGATCTCCAGAGGTTGATGACACCAAATGGTGTGAACAGGAAGACCATTCTTTCAAGATCCAAGGAAAGTGAGGACAATCTCGGTGAAAATGGTCTCTGGTACAAATTATACATGGATATTTGGCTTTGGGAAGCTTAATGACCGGATTTTCATCAGATGATGCATTCAAAGCTATGGTTGCTTGGTTGCCCCCTTGCTGAATTGGCTTCTTCTTCTTCTCCTTCCCTTTCTTCTTCTTCTCAGCCACCTGGTTACTAGCATCACTACTTTCACCAAGTGAAGAGGAAGAAGGGGTGATCCGGACTTAAACAGGAATGCAACAAAATACAGAGATAACCATATACACAAAGATGTAGTGGAAATAATACTTCATTTCATTAATGGAAAAAACTGAAATATGCTTACAAACAGAGTTGAAAATAAACCAGCTAGGGCGATGGTAGCTTATCTCTGAGAAGAGATGTGGCGGCTACATGCCTCTGAACTGTTCTAAAATTGTGTTTCAATGAGGCTCAAAGGCCTATTTATTGTTGAGAAACAATGGAAAACCCTTCACATGCCAAAACCTAACCCTAGAAGATGAAACACCAAATTGTGGGCCCCGTTTTGGGTAAATTGGTACATCAATTTCCCGGGGTCATAACTTTGGTATACGATCTCTGTTTGACGCATATGATAGCTCATTAGAAATATCTATCCGAGAACTACCACTTTGGGAAGGGCAACATCGGTCCATGGACCCATGTTGCCCCCAGATTTCCCAAAAAACGTCGTTTAGGGCCTCAAAACAGCTCCGGAAGTTCAGGACCTAAAAAAATTGCTAAAAATAGTAAATTGTGCTACAATTATGGAAACTGAAAAATTGAAAGAGACAGTTGTGGGGGTCCAAATGGGATAGGTGGGTGGCCACCAACATCCACTTGGATCATTCCTCCCCCCTTAGGAAGCAATGGTCCCCATTGCGTTGAGTTCCTCCATCTGCTGAACTTGTCCTGCAATCTCTGATGTATCCAGTAATGGTGGGAAGCATGGTCAGCAATGGTCCACATTGAAAACTCAGTGCAAGCGAAGGAATGGAGGAATGTTGTGCTTCCAAGCATTATTGCCTGTAGCCTTGGTATTGGTGTAAGGACCATGTCTGAGTGCTCTGAGTTTCTGATGGGTCCTGGTAAGGCGTTCTCTTTGCAAATGCAACCAAACTTTGTTGCCCACCTGAAACCTGTGTGTGTTATAGCTCCAAATCTCACTATTATGGTTTGTGATGCTGCACTCATGGCCTAGGGCAACCCGTCCTTCCAGACCTGGTCCAAAATCTAAAAAACAGTGTTTTATTCCCTGTACGCGACATTGCCCTGAGTTAAACGCGTGTATACACGAGTCCATATATATCCAACCCGCGTATATGTATTAAAACACTTAAAAAAATATAAAACTCCTTATTTTCGGGCGGAGATTGTGGTTTTACCTGCTGATCACCTGTTAGTTCCCGTTGCCTCAACTGTTCCCAACCAATTCCTAACTAAAAAACTACTTTGGAATTGGTATAAAAAGACATCAAAGGGAAGGCCTAAGGGAGGAGAGAAGAGAGGGAAAGGTTATTATACTGAGATTTTCCCCCTGACCAGGTCTGGAGACCCTTGTGCCTTCTGCACTTCCCCCATTTGTATAGGAAACCCTTGTTTCCTTGTGATTTGATGTTCATTCCTTAGTTATGGCATCATGGAGTGAGGCTTGGAAGGAGATATGCTAGAGGCTTGAGGCGGGACGGATCCAGAAGGAGGCTATGCTTGGAGCCTGAAAAGGTTGCTAAGGTGATATTACTCTTTTTGTACTTTCTATTTGTCTATAATAAAGAAACACGTCTTGATTCCCGATATGCTTCTTCTTTATGTTTATGATGTTCATGTTTGAATTTCATGTATGAATGGATGTTTAAAAGTTCATAACTAACTTCCTTCTTGTATAACATAAAGGTGATTTTTGTATAAATCTTTGTCCATATACTGATGCATTCTTTGGAATTGTTGGTTTTGCAGGGCAAAGGAGCGAAAGGGACGTGAAGAAGGGTTTGGACCCTTGAGGAACTATCCGAACGTAGGACCTGAGGTATGTCCTTCTTACTTTAGAATTAGCTTTTACTAGCATAATGGCTGTGTGTATGCATGTTTCTTTGTTTAGACAACTTTCAGTCTACTAGGGTTCCACCCAAAAGCCCTAGGTGATGAAATCCCTCAATAGAATTGGCGACTATCAGTGAGGAGAAGTTGTTCCTGTGGGTAAGGAGAAGTTGTTCCTGTATTCTGTCATGACCGTATCCCTTTGCTGCTGCTGCTGCGTGGAGGAACCCTTTGCGGGGGTCATGGATGTAGCAACGATCTTCCCCTTACTTTGGGAGCGAACCAGACAAAAAATAAATTTCCTAGTCTGGGAGATGAGCTTTCTGCCTTTCTTAGCAGTGATCGAAGATGTGGCGGTAGGTGGGGCTACCTCCGGTATCTTGTATAATGAATTATTCAAAGAAATAATGACAGCACAAGGCCTTGACTCATACACAGCATGTTGCCTCCACAAGTATGGCTGGCCTAATAATATATCACAAACATCTAGAGGTGTAACATCACACAATACCTCGTCTGTGAAGGGCTTGATGTTGTAGGGAAGGCGGCACTGCTAGCAAACTTTGAGATCTCGTCCTTCATGAAGCCACCCTATACTATACGGTTATGGGTGTGGTGTAGTCGGTAGGCCCAACCGCTTCACGACGTCTACTGAAATAAGGTTCTTTTGGCTACCACTATCGACAATGAATTGCAGTGGCAAACCCTTCACCCACATCTGTTAGTGGAAAAGACGCTCCCCCTCCTTTGGGTCTTCGGGCTCATTCTTCTAGATTTTGGCAGTGGCAACAGTGGCACTGGGATCCGCATCAATGATCTGCTTCCCTTTGCCATTCCCCTTGTCGGGTTCTGGCTCAGGGTCGGAACATGCATCTGATTCGGAAGCCTTCAACTCGGCCACCAACGACTGCTTGGTCCGACACTCACTTGTGTTATGAGTGGAACCCTTATGGAACTCACACCACTTTCCTGTGTCCTTCTTCGACTTCATGGTGTTGTTCTTTTCTTGCGGCTTCGACGGGTTGTCTTGCGTCACCCCGCCTTGGCTTTGTCCTTTGGGCTCTGGATTTGCAGATCCAAAGTCTCGCTTCTTCTGTTTGAACTTTTGCTCGATTTTGATAGCGTATCGGTATGCTGTGCCGAGTGAGGAGATGTTCAAGAACTCCATATCTTCCTGGGTGTATCTGTGTAGGCAGCCGTGGTATTTGAGTACCAGATGCAGCTCAGAATTTTTGATACCCAACTGTGTGCGAAGGGTGTGAAAAATGTTTGTGAACTCAGGCACATCTTGGTCCCGTCCCTGCCGCAAGGTGGTCCATTTGATGTATTTTTCCTCATAGCTTTTGACAGGGTAGTACTACTCCTTGATGGCATCTCGGAATGAATCCCAAGTGGGTGCAGCTGAAAATAGTGAGCCTGTGCTTTCATCCTTCTGCTCGCAGTAGGTTTCCCACCAGTGCTTGACGTGGGGAGCTGCTTTGAGAAGAGCGAAAACAATCTTTTCCCGACTTGAAAATTCATAAACAGAAAAATACCCTTCTAGTAGATTTAACCATTTATCTACCGCATTTGCGTCTATCTGACCCTCGAAGATGGGGATTTCAAAATTAACTTGTACCTTAAACGGTGTGGCATTTCCAGATTAGCTGTTGGAAGCCGATGCGTCACCTCTGGGTAGCCGCTGAAGGATCTGCGTAAAGCTATCCATCATCGCGTTCCTTTGCCGCTCGAGGGCTTCTTCAAGCAATATTTTCATAGGTCTCCTACCCCCTCGTCTTTCTTCTCATCTGCCATGGGAGGCCGTCGAGATTTGCGAGGCTGGCCTTGCAAAGGTTCAACCAGTTCAAACCCTAACTCCTTATATCCTGACCTCGTTGGGGACATGCAAAGAAAAACAGAGAAAAAGCAGACTGCTCTGATACCACTGATCCGAACTTAAACAAGAACGCAACAAAATACAGAGATAACCATATACACAAAGATGCAGTGGAAATAATACTTCATTTCATTAATGGAAAACACTGAAATATGGTTACAAACAGAGTTGAAAATAAACTAACTAAGGCAATTGTAGCTTATCTCTGAGAAGAGATGTGGTGGCTACATGCCTCTGAACTGTTCTAAAAATGTGTTACAATGAGGCTTGAAGGCCTATTTATTGTTGAGAAACAATGAAGAACCCTTCCCATTCCAAAACATAACCCTAGAAGATGAAACGCCAGATTGTGGGCCCCGTTTTGGGTAAATTGATACATCAATTTACCGGGGTCGTAACTTTGGCATACGATCTCTGTTTGACGCGTATGATAGCTCGTTAGGAAGATCTATCCGAGAACTACCACTTTGGGAAGGGAATCATCAGTCCATGGACCCATGTTGCCCCGAGATTTCCCAAAAAACGTTTTTTAGGGCCTCAAAACGGCTCCGAAAGTTCAGGGCCCGAAAAAACTGCTAAAAATAGTAAATTGTGCTACAATTACGGAAACTGAAAAACTGAAAGAAACAGTTGCAGGGGTCCAAATGGGATAGGTGAGTGGCCAACAACATCCACCTGGATCAAGGGGAGGGAGAAACAAACGAGGAAGAAGGCGAAGGCTCAACTTCAAGATTAACTGGAGGTTGATTTTGTTCAGTTGAAGGTGTACCCCCATTTTGAATCAAAGAGGTTGAAAACAGTCATACTGGCAAGCCAATGGTAAGTCCTGGAAGGGATAATGTAGCCATATAAGGAGCACCAATATTTCTGAAAGAAGGAAAAGGACTAGGATTCCCTTCAAAAGGGATTCCTTGATTGGTGGACTCCGGATTTGTCTCCATGTATCTCAAGCTAAGATCAACTAAGGAACAAGGATGTTATTCCAAATTCAATTAATTTTAATGATGCTTGGAGACAACTTTGATTTTTCAGTTTTTAAGAGTCGAGAAAAAGCTAAACATGGCTCTAGTCTCCTTCGATTTTTAATGAGCCTAAAAGGACAAGTGCCCAGATGGACATTTTCTTTTAATGAGTCGAAAAGGAACAAAAGTGACTACTCTGGAAAATCTAGACAGAGGGATTTCCAAACCAATCGCAAAACTACAATATACACCTTAGTGATAAATTAAAGAGAAATTACCATGGACTTATGTACGGCAATCGATCTTCCCAAATGTTGTGTTCAGTGCATTGTGATCAATAAGGTGGTAGACTCAGCTTCCTATGGATAAAGGATATAAGCCTATTGTGGTCTCCCAATATATACGCAATGGTACGGGGAGCACAAATCCGTGCTAGCACTTGTCGTATGAAGGAGGAGGAATCACCCAACCTTCAATGAAAACGATAGCCACTAGTTTTAATGACCCCAGAACACGTCTCTAGCCTAGACCTCTAGATATGTTGCATTAAGTTCCAAAGCATTGTTAGGTTCATTGAAATTTATTTTAAAGTTGATCTTGTTTAGAGTTTGCCTTTCAATGGTTCACCGTGTGATGATGATTTGAAATTCCTAAAATTCAATCTACAATGATAAACAATCTTTGTTTATTTTGAGCAATGAAAATCCTAGCTACTAGCGAAAGAAAATAACGGTGCTTTTAAACAAAGAGCAAAGAGCACACACTAGTGCATTTCCCTAAATCATATTTTTGCACACAAAACTAAAAAAATTCTAAATGCAAATGCATGTATTTTTTTTCGTTCTCCTTAATGTAGAAAATGCCAAAAAGGAAAACTAAATGCAGCAAAGATCTAAACTATTTCACTCAAAATGACATTTTCGACAATTTATTTTTCAAAAGAGAAAGGAAGACTCAATGATCCGGATTTAAACAGGAACGCAATAAAATACAGAGATAACCATGTACATAAAGATGCAGCGGAAATAATACTTCATTTCATTAATGGAAAATACCGAAACATGCTTACAACCAGAAATGGAGATAATCTAGCTAGGGCGATGGTAGCTTATCTCTGAGAAGAGATGTGGCGGCTACATGCCTCTGAGCTGTTCAGAACTATGTTACAATGAGGCTCGAAGGCCTATTTATTGTTGAGAAACAATGAAAAGCCCTTCACATTCCAAAACCTAACCCTAGAAGATGAAACGCCAAATTGTGGGCCCCGTTTGGGTAAATTGGTACATCGATTTCCCAGGGTCGTAACTTTGGCATACGATCTCCGTTTGACG
>APFE030118530.1:57399-70578 GCA_000404065.3 Pinus taeda
GAACAATAAAGAGCAAAGTATGAAGGAATGTATTGAGAGGTTACTAAGCTACCAAAAGAGCATCTATATGTTCTTGTATGTCAAACATTTAATTCATAAACTAAACGAGAGATTGATTGAAGCAGCATTCATCTACTATGCAATTGCAGAGCAAGAGTAGTTCAAAGGCTACTTGGCCAACTTCAGACTCTGTCTATAGTTTATAAAACAAACAATAACAACAAACAAACATTTGTTCATTCCCCAGCAGAGTTGCCAATTTATTTCTAAGAAAACTAGTATTCCAAATAATGCTAGCCCTCTAGGTTTGGCAGCTACCCTAGAAACAACAGTTTAAAGCAATTCAACGATTTCTTCTATGTGTAACAAATAAGAGAAAGATAATGGAACCAACCTGGAACTTCTGCTTAATCCCTTGCTTCCTCTCTCTCCCCTTTGATAGATCCTGCAACTCCTCCCCGTACTTAACATGTTTGGAGAGTACCTGCACAAGTACAGGAACAAAGAACTGTCAAAGCATTGTGATCTATTACAACATAAACATTTACAAAATCAGATATATAATGAACAAATGATAGCATTCAGAAATGACAACATTCACAATTACACAATCATATGGAGGAAAACTTGAAGAACTTTATTAATAGAAGGGGGAATTACAACACAATTGTCTAATCCAGCATCATCCTCCCAACTTCAATCGCTCTTCACCTCATGAAATACCAAGATCACACCAACAATACAATGCTCCTTCCTCAATTACAAACTATCAGCACTTCCATGCAATTCACAATATTCCAACCTCTAGATCTCTTAGATGAGGGATCCATTTATAGATGTTTGCAAGGGTATGAGTCATCCATGGGGTTTGATTAGTGTCATTCCACTTGTTACAATGGGTTCCATAAGAGAAGAGATTTGATTTTCTTAGATCCCTTAGTCATCCTTGGGCGAATTCAGAGAGGAAAGTGGCATGGGAGAAAGTTCTGGAAGAGTATGGCTCAATTTAGTGTACCACTCAATATGCATCAAACTTTGCCAATGGAGCAGTCAATATGGTTCAATTTAGGCAGTTTCTGGATGGTTTCGCAGATGCAACTCTTGGGAAATGATGTATTTAGATGACTATGTTCCTTTAGGGTATGAAACAAATCTTTTAGGGGTTGATGAGCCCTAATACATTGACATATAATTTTGGGGTTGATGTGCCCAAATATGTCTATTACAGGCTTGTGACCATTACCTTACCAACAAGTGACCAAGGAATGATCGATCACATGATCTAAGTTAGGGTCCAAAATTTTGGAGGGTGGTTGTAGCTGCTATAACATTGGTGACACACTGGGATAACTCCAACTCTCTGTATGAACCTTGTTTCGTGAAAAGTGATTCTAACCTTTCTGGAAGTATTGTTCAGTTCTTTGGTCATGATGGCTTCTACACTAGCTTGTGTGAAAGATGTAGTCCCTAACATTCTCTTGATCGGTCAACACACATTCCTAGCCAAGTCAACTTAGTTGTTTCGATTAGGGATGAGGGGTATAGGAGTACACAAGTAATATAGGAGTCACCCAAGTACAAAAGCACTGATTTGCTACCAAAAAACCTGGTCAGTACCCTGATAGAGCTACTTGCATAATCTCTTTGCGCAGGAAGCTTTTCTCTTCTTTTGCCTTATTCATTTTTCATTTTCATTTTTATTCTTTTCAAAGAACTACGACATAGGGACTTATTTATTTTCATGAGGAGGAAGAGGGATCCCAACTTATTGAGAGTGGCAGAGGTTGTTCCTTTAGAGAAGTATGTTATATATACCTCTAACACATTTGTTAAGGTTTCCCCCTCACCTTACTCTACGTGACTGAGCTAACAAGGGTTAACCCAAAAGAACTTATTAGAGTATGCGGTACTAGTTAACAATGCAAGCATTGTGTTTTCACCAAGACTCACTTTGAATGTAACATATTTCTTGTCAGGGTATCATCGACTGAAAACAACAAGCTCTTCATAAAGAGAGAGAGGACAATAGATAACCATATGTTGATAGTTGTACAAGTCCACTTAGATTTGATGATTTGTCTCAATAGCCAAACATGGTTTCATGCGAGGCTAACTTATAGATACAAGCAAGGAAAGAAAGAAAAATAAAAAAGCAGAACTAAAGTGAAAGAAAAAGAAGTAAGAAAAGCAAGCAAACCAAGTCAGCAAGCAAACAAACATGCAAACCAGAAAGGAAAGCAAAGAAAGAAAGAAAACACCACTGCTACTCCTATGCTAAATAGTCGGGGTTACTAATCTAGATTTAAACAGGAATGAAAAAAATTACAAATATAACCATAAATATAGAGGTGCAGTAGAAATAATACTTCATTTCATTAATTTAAAATATTGAAATATGCTTAGAAAAAGAAATGGGAATAAACTAGCTCGAGCGATGGTAGCTTATATCTGAGGAGAGATGTGGCGGATAAATTCCTCTAAGCTGTCTTACAATGAGGCTTGAAGGCCTATTCGTTGTTGAGAAACAATAGAAAACCCTAAACATCCAAAACCTAACCCTAGGAGATGAAGCGCCAAACTATGGGCCCCGTTTGGGTAAATTGGTACATCTACTTCCCGGGGTCGTAAATTTGGCATACGATCTTTGTTTGACATGTACAATTCCTTGTTAGAAAGATCTATCTATGGAATACAACTTTGGGAATAGAAACAATTATCCATGGAGCCAAGTTGCTCCCAGATTTCCCAAAAAAAGTTGTTTAGGGCCTCAAAACGGCTTTGGAAGTTCAGGACCCCAAAAACTGCTAAAAATAATAAACTGTGCTACAATTAACGAAACTGAAAAATTGAAAGAAACATTGGTGTGGGTCCAAGTGGAATTGGTCGGTGGCCACCAATATCCACCTGGATCATTCCTTCCCCCTTAGGAAGTAATGGTCCCCATTGTGTTGAGCTCCTCCATCGGATGAGGAAACTTCTGCTAAACTTCATCCCTGGTGAAGGAGTTGGCCTTCTTTGACAACTCGATACAATTTTATCTTTTGTTGGCAAGTGTACTCGAACTGCATGTCCATGATCCGATCAGTTGCAGCTTGTTCCATGTAACCTGGATTTAACTTTGTTGCCGTGAGTTGTTCTGCAATGTTGGATGTGTCTAGTAATGGTGGAAAGTAATACTGAAGGCGTTCCACATTGAACACTGGGTGTAGGCAAAGGAATGGGGGAATACTGAGCTCAAATGCATTATCTCCCATAACCTTGGTAATGGTGTAAGGACCGTATTAGAGTGGTCTGAGTTTCAGATAAGCTCTGGTAAGGCGTTCCTTTTGCAAATGCAACCAGACTTTGTCACCCACCTAAAACTTGTGTGGCACCTGATGTTGATCATGTCGCTACTTTTACTTGGCATTTGATTTCTCCAGAATGTCATGGACCTACTGGCAGATATGTTGGATTTTCTCAATGAAGTTGTTTACCTTATCTGTTTCAGATTGGACATGAGCCGAGTCTATGTGAGTAGTGGCAAATGGCATGGACACATCAATGGGACATAGTGACTGGAATCCCAAGCCAACTTGAAAAGGGCTATGGCCAGTCGAGTTGTCGAGAGCCCAATTATAGTTGTGCTAAACATAGGGGAGGTTGTCATCCCATGTGCGTGGATGCTTTGAGTTATACAAGTGAAGAATGTGTATGATCATCCTATTGAAAACCTATGTCTCGCCATCAGTTTGGGGATGGAAGGCTGTGGACTTAGTGAGTTTGGTGTCCAGCATCGACCAGAGACTAGACCAAAATGTACTGAGGAATCTATTGTCCCGATCTGAGATGATAGACTATGGGATCCCAAAGTGTACCCACACTCATTCAAAGAAGAGTTTAGCAATGGCTTCTGCTGTGATATTCTTCTTGCAGTCTACCATAATGGCCATCTTTGAGAACCTGTCGATGACCACAAAAACACAATCATTTCCATGCTTAGTAGAAGGAAAGCCCAACATGTAATCCATGGAGATGGATTCCCAAGGTCAACTAGGGGTAGGCAGATGCCTTGCTTCTTGATGGTCATTTTGGAAATGGCACAAGCAGTGCAAGATCTGATGTACTTCTCGACATCTTGTCGAAGATTCAGCCAATAGAAATACTTCTGCAGTACTGCCACCATTTTCTCGACCCCAAAATGCCTAGCAGCCCGACTGTAGTGTGCTTCCCAAATCATCTTGGTAATTTCACTTGAAGGAACAGACATGTGACCCAAGTGGCATAACAGGGCATCCTGGAAGTGAAAATCTGGAACATGTTGACCCTCCAAGAGTGTCTAGTATGTGTGGCCGAATTCTGGGTCGCTATTTTAGAGAAGTGGCCAATCAAAAGTCTTGTGCCCACAAGAGTTGAGCATGGTGGTTAACGCCATGATGGATGGTCGACTAAGGCAATCTGCAACATTATTGGTGCTACCCTTCTTATACTTGATATTTAAATGGAATTGTTGTAGGTATGTGGACCACTTCTGATAGCGATCATTATGCAACTCCCCTTGTGTCTGTATGAACTGTAGGGGCCGGTGGTCTGTGTAGATGACTGTTTCCTTCCCTAAAATGTAATGCTTCCATTGTTGGTAGGCCTGTACAATGGAATACATATTTTTTTCATAAGTGTGATACTTTCGGACCACGTCTGAAAGTGTCTCACTGTGATATGCCACTAGATGCCCATGTTGAGTAAGCACTGCCCCAATAGCATAGTCATAGGCATATATCTCGATCTCAAATGGTTTTTACAAGTATGGTAATGTGAGCACCGGTGTCGAATAGCGGCGATTTTTCAACTCTGTGAATGCCTTCTGTTGAGATTCAAACCAAAAGAATTTTGCTTTCGCTCCTCCCTTGGTGACTTGACTCAAGGGCCAAGTGATATGAGAAAATCCCAACACGAACCTGTGGTAGAAGTTGGCAAGACCCAGAAAGCTACGGAGCTCTGTCAGAGTGGTTGGAGATGGACAATCCCGAATGAATTGGATCTTTGTTGGATCCACATGCACCCCCTGTTCATTAATAATGTATCCCAGATACTGAACTTGGGTCATGCCAAAAGTGAATTTCTCCAAATTGGCACATAACTTGTGTTGCTGATGAGCCTCATAAATGGGTAATTATATGGGCTTATTTTACCTCCTAACCTAGTCAAATCAACCATTCTCTTAGCTTATTATATGGTTTTCTGATTATATTTATGCTTATAGGGTAAGTTGAGTTAGTTATTATGGCATGTGGTCTAACATGTATTTAATGCAGATTATTGAGGGATTTTGAGGTCAAAGTCAAGGATCTAGTGGTCAAACTATAGTAATAACTCGAAGTAGACAGAGAAGAGGAATTATAGGAGGGAATCCCCCTCATTTATTTCTCCTCACTTTGAATTCCCCTTCATTCAGCTCGGAGTACAAGCAGCCGAATCATGCACTAGAAGGCAGCCAAGCAAGTGGAAGATGATTGATAGTTATCTCGAGTTTTGGGAGCCAAACCTCCCTAATTTTAAGGAAGCTATTGGTAGCTTCAGATGTATAAGTAGAGAGGCCTAGGGCCTCACTAGGGTCGACTTTTTTTGCTTGTGTAAACTCTACTCAAATTTTGAACTTACTATTTTATGACAGTTTTATGTAATCTTGCTATTTTTTGATAATGAAGAAGGAATCATTTTTCAGCTAGCACTGAGTTACCTCAAAGGGCTAAAGCTCTTGGGTTATGGCCCAATCCAAGCATCCAAGCTTCTCTTTACTTGTATTTGTATGCTTTACTTCAGTTTGTAGATTAGTTAGTTGTTAGATGTATTTCTCTTGTGGTTAAGAATAGGTTGCTTTTGATGATTTAGTAGCTTGCTTCCATTTGTGCTTTCTGTAGCAGGTTAAGTAGTGATCAGAGAAGATTCAAAAGGCTAGCAATAGTGCCTTGGCCTCTCTTCCTCCCTCTAAGACCATGATTTGAGGCAAAGACTCTCTTGCTGCCCCAAAAACACAGATTTTCCTCATTCCTAGGACTTCTAGTGTTTGCAGCTCTCTAGTAGGTTAATAGTCCAATTTTCCTTTACTTTAGATATTCTTTGTCATGTTCACTTCCTAATTTTCAACAGTCTTTTTTCATGCTTTTCTTTCTTACAACATTTCCCAACATTTCCTTCTATACATAATAGTTTAAGCCATTTTAACGCAAAAATCTGCTTTTGCTAGGATGCACTCATTTCATTGGTTGCTTGATTTTATTGGTTGACTATCTATTTCTATGTAGCAGATCTCTACCAGCAATAGGCCAGCTTACCAGCAATAACACCCTCCATCTAATCCATGCCCTATAGGTCGCCCAAACCTCACCTCAATTCTGCCCTAGTTTCCTTCATTTTTCATAGAACTTCTTCCTCTCTCCTTGAGCAAACCCAATCATCTTTCTCCCTCCTGGTGATTCATGGTAGAACTTATATGCCCTAACACCTCATTCCAACCTTCATCCACCTTTTCCACCCACTCTCACACCCTCAAAACAACGAAAATTGCTCTCGGCCTCCTCTTGTAGGCCTCCTGTAGTTTCTCTGTTTTCCTCTTGTAGTTTTCTTGTGTCCTCCTGTAGTTTTTCTTGTAGGATTTCTTTTGAAGGCCGAGTGTGGAAAAGCCTCTAGAAGGCCTCCTAAGACCTCCTAGGACCCATCCACACCATCCTACATCCTCCCAAGCTCCAAAACTGCCCTCTAACACCACCTGTTCGCTGCCACACTCACACACAATAAATTAGATGCATGTTAAATTCACATAAAAACACATAAAAATCCAAAAATATGTTTTTTTGCTTATTCACTCCTAGAAATAGCATGGTTAGATGTTTTCTACTTCCTTGAGTAGGTAATGGCATTTATTTCATGGCTTTCATAGTGCTTTTGGCAAAAGTAGATTTAGCTTGTTAATTAGGGTTTACTAGGCCTTGCTTTACATTCCAGTCTTTCTCCTTTCTGTAGTTAGAATAGCATCTGTAGAGTAATATTTCTTTCCTTTCATCACACATAGAGCTTCTTCTGAAATCTATAGAAGTTGGCTTGAGCTCCTAGTGATCTCACACCAGCTGAGAGAGTGAAAACCTGCAATGAGAACGAGTACTTGTGCATATAACATTGACGCTTCCAAGTTTGTTACGAATTACCAGGTTTATAAAAGTAAAGTTGGTAGCCCAGGAGTTGAAGCATTCTTGCTGCAATACTAGTGCCCACCACCTTTTTGCATCGTTGCTAGGGAAGCATCAGAGTATTCTATGATTACTTCTTTCTTCTATTTCCTATTGCAACATTTTGCTAATATTTTATTTCGGCAAAAGTAGACTAGTATTTTATTTTCTTTCAGTTCTACATTTCCTTGCTTTCCTTTTCAATTCTGCAAATTTCCATTCAGCAAGTTCATTTCAGCTAGTTGCAATTTGTTTTTCTCAATCACAATTTCATTTTCTGCAGGTACTTTCAGTGTGGGGAAAAAGAAACAAAAAACCAACCAAAAAATATTTCCTTTCATGCCTCGTAGGAGTAGAGATAATTTAGGAAAATGTTTGCCCAACACCCCCACTAATTCACATAACCAACCTTCTCTCTTCTTCGATGACTGCAATCAAGAACAACCCTTAAGTGTTCCAGACATATTTGAATAAGCTATAGGGGAAGAAGAAGAAGAAAACATTCCTTTGGAGCCAATGGCTGAAAGTAGAAATGCTAGGGGAAATGGAGAGAGAATAGAGGGAAAATTCCCCATACGGGAGGCTAATGGGGACATCAAAATGAAGAATATAAGTCCTTCAGCCCTACCTCACTTCCATGGTTTTACTTTAATATAGTTTGAATTCAATACCCTAAGGATGACAGCTCAGCTGGACCTAGACCTCAGCCATGCACAGAAGGAGAGATTACTTCAGCTCAATGGATTGGATGAATACAGATTGAAAGCCCTTCTCCATACAGAGATAGTTCAGCTTCAGAGAAAGATATGGCATGACATAAATATCAGGGAGAAGCAATTCCAAGAGGGAGATTGGGCACTACTCTATGATTCAAGATACAAGGATTTCAAGGACAAGCTAGGACAAGATGGCTGGGACCCTACATGTGGAGAAATGCAATGACAATGGTTTAGTTTTGATCAAAACCATTGATGATGAAGCCATCCCCATGCTTGTCAATGGACATCAGTTGAAAGTCTACAAGAAACCCCTCTCCAAGTGAGAGTTTATTGAAGGTTTGAATAAAATAGTGATGGTAGTGGAGCATGTCTTAGCTTCCACTTCACCCACTCACTGAAAAAAAGAGAAAAAATAAGGACTCAAGTGAAAACCTCCATGAGGTCCTTGAGTCCCATGATTGGGTTGAAAACCTCTTCTGAGGCAGCCCAGTGATGTCAAAAAAAAGGGAAAAGAATAAGATCCCTAGGTGAAAACCTCCCTTCAAGGCACCCAAGGCAGGCAATTAAGGTGAAAACATCTATGAGGTGCCCTAGTTGTTTTCAAAAAAAAAAAGGAGAGAGAAAAAGAAAAAAAGAATTTTTATTGCATTGCAGGTTTGCAGGAGGACTACATGGAGCAGAAGAAGGTGACAAGGGGACCCTGACATTCATACCAACATCCATCTCATATTCTCCACACCTTCCTCCATCATTTTTGGCATCTCTTTCACTCCACTGTACCTCTTCTTCCAAAACTGTGTTTTCTACAGGAGGCTCTATTTTTTCTACAGGAGGCTCCTGTAGGAATTACAGAGAGCCAAAAGTGTCTATAGGAGGCATTTTGAGGGACAAGAAAAGCTTCATGAGGAACCTATAACCCCTCTTACCATCTTCAAACCTTCTTACCATCATTTCCAAGCCTGCATCACACTCCAAGAATCATTATTTTTTTTTCCTTTCCTAGAAAAAAACACAGAAAAACATTTTTTCAGTTTTGAAAAAAAAAACAAAAATAAAAGGAGGAAAAGGAACCATTAACTTTACCTAAATCTTACCTACTATCCCTCCATCATTCATCTCCACCTCTAGCATCATTCTCAAGCTCCAAGCATAGGGAAATAGCTGGAGTTTCAAGGGGAGAAGCATCTACAGGATCTCCTATAGGAATTCCTGTAGCAGCTAATCCCATAGAAGTCCAGAACCAGCAGCAAGGGACAACACATATGAAGGTTGAAAAGGCACATGTAGCTTAGCTCTAGCAAAAGAATAACCTACAAAAACACACAACACATCAACAAGTAGAGATAGCATGCATCAGGGAAAATGAAGGCATGCAGCAGAGAAAGCCACATCACCTCATAGTCGATGGCAACAAATACACTTGGATTACAGGTAAGTAGCTAAGTAACTTCTCTATCTAGATTTGTGTAATTAGGAATCATATGAAGGCAATGATATGGTTGAAATCGAAATAGGTAAAGGTGGCCAGTTAACTTTTCCACCTTCATTTAGTTGACTCCACTTAACTGAGATATCACCCACATGTGCACACAGTCAACTCAAGCAAAAGATGTGAAGGACAGGTAGTGGGAGGAAGAGTTAACTCTGATGCAGTAATGAGGCGATGATTATGAGGGGGGTCATGATGACCAAGTAGGTGGGGACCAACGGTCCTAATCTCGGCAACGTACACCTTGTCAGCTCAGCACTCTAACCGAAAACAACCATAAAATGTAATGAGCACTCATCCCTGTGCATTCTCACCACCTTTTCTTCAGTTTCTCCTCGTAACTCAGCTACACAACATTATTCTTATCCCCCCACAGCCTCATATCCACTATCCTCCATTTATTTCCTCCATATTTTTGCTCTCAGAATCTTCTACATGAGCCCTACAGGTTTTCTACAGGAGCACCTATAGGAAATCTACAGGAGGGACAACGGGCTTCTATAGGAGGGGTAGTGAGTCATTTTGAAGGGAGGAAACGTGATTTTTGGCACAAATTTCAGTCTAAAGAGGTAGAGTTGATGAATTCCCTCTGTTGAATATCAAAATGTGAAAGAGTTGGTCTGAAATTGAAGATAAAATGAGTCTTTAAGAGAGTAGAAATACATATAAAAAATTTATGTTTAAAAAAAAAAAAACACAGTCCCCTCTGTTTTTCTATTTCACTCGAAATTCTTTGTCTCCACCTCCATATCTAGTTTTTCAAAAGAAGTACAGTCGCTATGATAGGGGGGTTTATGAGAAAAGAGCCCACTAACTCCACTAGACTCCATGCACATCCTCAAGTGGTGGAAATATTTACAAAGGCAAACTCGATGAATTTCTTTGAGAAGTTTATAGGGTTTGATGATGAAATTGCCAATGAATTTTCTCTCTCTCTAGTCCCTCACACAAGAACTCATGCTATTGTAACCATTAGAGGTCTCTCCATTGAAATAACCCCTAAATTCATCAATAGGGTCACTACCCTTCCTCTTCGGCTGCCTTGGAGTAAAGATGAGAAAATAATTGGCCACGCTGCCAAGAGGAAATTTTTCCAAGATAATGAAACCCTTGTTGAAGACAAAAATGGAATTAGGAGGGCTAGTGTACCATATCCCTGGATGAGGTTAGCTACCAAGTGATCAAATACATTTCTTGTGAGGGGAGGCACAATATTGTTTATGGATATCATTTCATAATCCTCCAAGAATTGAGATATGGCATGTACACCCCAACACATCAAAAGCTCAGTATCCCTTACTTTCTACTTCAATCCCTCATTGACTCCAGCACCAAGGTACAAGAAGGAAATTCACAGCAGCTAGCTCACCATGGCATAATCAAGATCCTAGTAGAAGAATCCCTCCATACCCTTACAATCCCTATAGCATGGGAAGTTTTCAAAAATATGACAGCTGAGGATGACATCAAGGCATTAAGCTATATTGTCAGTCTTGCTGTCAGTGAGGAGGGAGAAAAGAAAGGAGGAGAAGATGAAGCTAGTGGTGACATAGCAGAGCAAGAGAGGAAGGGGGAAAGAAAAGAAATAGAGGAGGGGAGAGTTGAAAAGATAGAACAAGAGGTAGAAAAAGAGGCAGAGCAAGAGGAAAAAGAGACAGAAGAGGGAGAAGAGGAGGCAGAGAGGGCAGATCAAAGAGAAGAGTCCCCTGAAACTTTGGAAAGAGAAGCAGTAGTTTCCCTCACTGCCCTTAGTACATGTTGTGCTCTGCAAACAACCCCCCATTTCATATCATTTTTATTCATAAAACATCAACCTATGAAATGGGTCCCTTTAAAGTGAAATTGATATCAATACTTTTATTGTTCAAAATGTTCGATAATCAAATGAATGCATTTTATAAAACCCTTTTGAACAAACCCATTTAAAGAAATAAAGTGAATCTTGGTCATTGCGATAAAGCGATCGCAAGATCGCATATCGCAATGACATAAGAAATATATATAAGTGGCACAAAGCTTTACGCCGATGCAATATCGCAATCGGCGATCGGCAATACTCCATGCACATCTCAAAGCGCCCTATGCCATTAGCCCCGATGCAATGCGCAATTGGCGATCGGCGATCGGTGGTTTACTTTCACTTAAGTCTTGATGCGCTCAGAGCTTTTCACCGATGCGATAAAGCGCAGTTTTCAATAAAAAGTCGTTAAGTGATGGGATAGCACAATTCATTCATATTTAAAGCTTGATCGCTTACATTCACCTACGCTCAGCCGCCAAAACGTCCATTGCATGCTTAAGGGAATTATTCACCCGAATAACGATTTAATGGGCATTTAAAGGATGACAGGTTTTAAACGGCCAATTAATGAGATCATGTCTTAAAATCTTTCTACGGATTACGTCCGCGCCCATTTTAAAGGCTAAATACCTTATTGCGCACCTATTCATATGTTATTATCACTTGCAAGTTTTCATTGTTATCTCTCTGTATTACGCGCAATTGCCTCTCTGTGCAGAATTCATCCATAGACAGAAGTTTGAGCAAGATGGGAAAGAAATCCAAGAAGACTGCGGGTGCTTCTGCCCCACCAGTTGCAGGACAAGCTGCTGTAAACAAGAAGAAGGGCCTAATATCTGATACTACATGCACGGGTCTCACCAGAGTTACTTGGCAACGCACTTACAACATAATTGAAACCGAGCAACCACAGAAGACGGTAACAGAAGCTAGTGTGGATTTACTACGAAAGTCTGATTGTACTCTCAAATATTTAGCTGACTCTTTCCTTCACAGAATAGCAGCCAGGGAGCAAATTCTCCGATACACAGACGTTGTGTGATGGGCGATTGAAGAAATCCCAATCTTGGACAGAACTTTCAGCACCAGAGATGGGAGGATTTTCGAATCATTCAAGGCAGATGACCTAAGGCAAATGTATCATTTTCCCGAGCCAGAGAAAATATATAACAAGGCCTTCCTGGAGAAGTTTGCAAGCGAAAATGAAATTGAATCCGAACCCATCAAGGATTGGAGACAAAATCGGAACAAGCACAAACACGAATCTTCCGATAAGTACTCGGTTGATTCTTTGGCTTCTCCTTATTGTTATGCGGGGATAATGATGTGTAGGCTATGGGGATTGCATGACTCTGCTAATTTTACCATAGAAATGGTTCTTCTTATGGAGGCAGCAGTAAACAGTATAATTATGGATTGGGCTACTATTCTCTCGGATAAACTAGCAGTAGCTGTTCGTGATTTTAGAAATAACACTGTGGTCATTGAAAGGAAAATTCCCCCATTTTATTATAGTGCATATATCTTAGACACATTATGTTTCAATTCAGAATTTCCTATCCTCGGTTGGAGGTGGACTGCACAGGACCCCTCACCCATTCATATATATCACCAAAAATTGTGGAAGTCTTCTTACAAACACCACCTGTATCAAATCTGCAATGGCTTTATGGTGCCCATTTACTATTCCATCTTTGATAAACCCATTCCAAAGATTTCCTATCAAGCTTCCTTTAATTTACCAGCAGTAGCAAGTTGGTTTGGAGAAGAGAAATTTACCTATATCAGAGTTTTCGGCAGCCAAGCCAACCCACATGTTCTCCCTTTATATATTCCAGATAAGTTGCTAGCAAGAGAAATCGCGTATCAGATTATGGCTGAAAGTACTACACAGACTCTCAAAAGAGAAAAGAAAAGAGGCTGGCCCTCTTTTCCCTTGAGGTGTGGTGTCTATACGCTGCATGA
>APFE030118539.1:0-50799 GCA_000404065.3 Pinus taeda
TTAATAATAATAATCAACCATTTTTAATTTTGATTTGTAATATTTTTTAAAGATTAATTTAATTATTAACATTTTCAACCAAATATTTTTAATATTTTAATATTCACTTTCTTTCCTTAGAAATATATAAATAACCAATATCATTTTGTTTCAATGAAAAAAACTTATCCCCTTCCTCTCTATATATACACCTTAGAAAAGGCAATAGCATATATATATATCAGCGTTAAAAAAGAATTGAAAATAGATTTGCAAAATAAGTATTAAGCATTTTGTTTTTCTTTGACATTTTAATATGCATTTTGTTATGTAAGACCAAATAAATAAAATAAAAGCATAATGTATTGTTTTCTTGAAATTTATTGAAGAACTCTATAGTTTTGGGTATGTGGTTGTGGATCTATGGTTTTCATAACACATGATATTGTGTTAATAATATTTCTCTAAATTATTCTATGAGAAATTATTTATATGTAATTTTGGTTAATTTTATTGCTTAATTTTAATCAAAATCTACATATATTTTTAAAATCTTGAGTTTAAATTAATCAAAGTTTACATATATTTTTAAAATTTTGAGTTTAAATTGTTTAATCTACATAATTCAAGCGCCCTAGGGGTTTTCCATGGTGTTGAATCCTTTTATGCATTCAAAAATACATTTCAAACACAAAAATGCTTGAAATTGTATTACTAGATTTTGGTGAATTATGGTGAAGAAGACTATTTCATCTATAAGCTAAACTACACCCATAAAATTTTCTAAGACTAAACATTTATACGAGACACTTCTATTTTTTAACAAGTAGAATAGTATTTTCCATATCGATAAATTATTTTAGCATACAAACGTCCCACCTTAGTGTCTCATAACTTTAATTACAAATATTTATTATATTAAATTATTTCTAATAATAATAATCAACGATTTTTAATGTTGATTTGTAATTTATTTATAATATTAAATTATTTTTAATAATAATAATAATCAACCATTTTTAATTTTGATTTGTAATATCTTTTTTAAGATTAATCTAATTATTAACATTTTCAACAAAATATTTTTAATATTTTAATATTCACTTTCTTTCCTTAAAAATATATAAATAACCAATATCACTTTGATTTGCATGAAAAAACTTATCCCCTTCCTCTATATATATATATATATCAACGTTAAAAAAAATTGAAAATAGATTTGCAAAATAAGTATTAAGCATTTTGTTTTTCTTTGGCATTTTAATATGCATTTTGTTATGTAAGACCAAATAAATAAAATAAAAGCATAACGTATTGATTTCTTGAAATTTCTTGAAGAAGTCTATAGTTGTGCTTTTGGGTATGTGGCTGTGGACCTATGGTTTTCATAGCACATGATATTGTGTTAATAATATTTCTCTAGATTATTCTATGATAAATTATTTATATGTACTCTTGGTTAAACATGTGTGCGGAGTGAGAAGGCAAGAAGATTGAAGTTGAGGAAATGTTGTAAGTTTTTAGTTAATGAAAAGTTATAAATCTTTCATCGTGGTTTTTCCTTGTAGGGTTTTCCACTTAAATCTATTGCTCATTTTGGTTCTATGAATTGTTTCATATTTTTCAAATCTGGGTTTTAAATTAACATGCTTTTACAAATCTATTGCATTATTTATAGATCTGATAATTATGTTATAAAGTTGTCACTAGGGTTTTCCACTTAAATCGATTTCTCATTTTGGTTCTACGAATTGTTTCATATTTTTCAAATCTGGGTTTTAAATTAACATGCTTTTACAGATCTATTGCATTATTTATAGATATGCTAATTATGTTATAAAGTTGTTGCATTATTCATAGGTCAAAGTTGTCACATTATTTACAAATCTAGTTTATTTTATATAGATTTGATAATTATATTGGTAAATAATTTGTTGGTTGTTTTAACAAGTGGTATCAAAGCATGGCTCTTGTTGGAGATGATTTATTTATAGGTGGTTGGAATGGAATCACTCATAAGTATTGAAAAACTTATATGTATTGACATTGAAAGATTTGCACCAAGCGATTGAGCATAAATCAAAGAAATCCTCATCCATGAATGATGAAGTTTGGGAAAAGCAATTGCCACTATTCAACAATATTTCACAGACATGATATATTTCCATGATTTATATGAACGAGATATGAGCCACAAATTATTTTTAATGAAGAGATTTTTTAATATAAAAATGAAGGGATTCTAGTAGTTGAACATTTAAATGAGTTACATATAATATTAAATCAGTTCACTTCACTAAAAATTGTATTTGATGATGAGATCCAACCCTTGTTACTCTTGAGCTCAATGTTAGATAGTTGGAAAAACTTAATTATCACAATAAGTAATGTGGTACCAAAAGGTAAATTATGTTTTGAATGTTGAAATGTGAAACCAATGTAATGTAAATAATGTAATTATGGGTAAAATTTGGTTTCTTTCTTTTCTGAATAAAGACTAATTCTATTAAGAAAAGAAAAGTATAGTACAATCAAGCTTGCATACAAGCAAAGCAGAGAAGCAAGGGAGCCGGAGGTGATAGGCTATCAACCTCGCTCCTTAGAGACAGTCAACGAAAGGGCCATAGAAAACACTGGACTACAAAAAGATAGCACTGAGTAGAGAAACCTACCTCGAGGGGTTAGTTCCTACAATATGGCATTTTTTGCCTTTTTTCTTGCTCACTTTGACCCACCCAGTGGATTTTGGCTGAGCCATAACAAGTTGTAGACTATTCTACACTGGCGACTGAATATCCTTATCATAGTCTAAGGACGAAGATAAATGAGGACGTTTATGAGAAATCTGTGGGTCAGAGGGAACCGCCGGACCGACCGAGGGAGCATCCATCAGAATCTCATCCTTCTGCATATCAGCTTCAATTTCCTCATCATTCTGCACATTTGCTTCAGATTCCTCCTCATCTGAACTAGAGAAATCTAAATCGTCCAAAGGACGGGGAAGCTCAAAAGAATTCCATCTCTTGGATTTGGGCTTGCGATTTAGATTCTTCTTTTTATCGATGAACTGGGAACAAGTACTCTGGAGGTGCCCCATTTGATGACAATGGCGGCATCGAAAGGCTGTGTTCTCGTAATCCAATGGCTGAGTCCAGTGGAAATCTCCAAACTTGAGATTAATCTGATCTGGCAGTCCTTTGCTGATATTTATTTCTGCACATAGTCTGCCATAAGTGTAGAGACCATTTACCTTTCTTGAGGTGTTTGTAGCCAGGTAGCATCCTAAAGTATTTCCAATGACAAAGAAGACAGGGAAATGCCATAAATGAGTCAGAAGATTCAGGAGCCTGACCCAAATGGGAAGCTTGGAGATGACAACTGTAGAAGGCTCGAAGTCTGGAAACCAAGGGGTGAGAAAAAGCCCAGCCGAACCCCAGAACCAAGGGCCTCCCAATAAGGCCTTTTGGTAGTCTTCATTTAAGTCAAAAACCACCATGAAGAATCCTTTTGAACATAAGAATATCTTGCATTTTTTAGTCCAAGAAGAATGGACCCATTGGTAAAGATCTGCTGTGCGAGGCCAAATCCCATTAAATCTACATACGAGTGCTGATTCTGTAAGTATTTGGTAACGATTTTCAATCTCAGGATGAGAGAAATTGATGGAGGGAATTTCCTCTGATTTATCTACCAGAAACGGCTTTGGAGCGCCATTTGGTTGGGTTGCCTTCGAAGAGAACTAAGGTTGGGCAGCGTCTTTGCGAGCTGCATCTTTGTAAGAGAAAGAAGGGGTAGAGGAGGTCTGCCAAAAGGAACCACCTCTTAAACAGAAAGACGCCCCAATAGAAGCGTCCTTTTGAATGCTATAAAAGGAGAGAGGAAGGGGATTCATAAGTTGCTTACCCTTATATAGCAATCTGAGGTAAGAGGAGGGGATCCCCAGCTGGCGTTCGAGATTTTGCAAAAGGTCCTGCATGAGATCTGTTGCACAAACCCATTGCATCCTCATCCTGCCCAAGAGTTTGACTTGGATCTGAAATGCCTGTGATTCTTCAGATAGATCTGGATGGTTCAGGAGAGGAGCTTCTGCAAGCATATCTGACGAGAACGAAGAGCAGATTCGTTGCTTGCTAATAGCAGAGATGAGATCTGGATCAATCCGGATGCGGAAATGGGATGAGGAGGAGACATAGATCCATGTCTGAATCCTTGGTCTGCTGCTTTGGAATTTAAAATCAGCCCTGCTTGTTGTAGGAGAAAAGGGACAGAGCAGATTCTTAGCATTGCTCTCATTTTCTTAACCTGCGGGAGAAATGTCTGTGCGCCAAATCACCAGATCTGGGAAGTTTGTGGAGCAGGTTTTTGATCTAATGACTTCGATCTATTTGATTCCTTTGAAAGCCTTGGGGAGTGGCTCGAACATATCTCTCCCTCCTCTTACAATATACTCATCTTGGCCAGCAAGCGTGACCTTCTCTTTCTTGAGAACATCGGTTTGGAAATCGATGCGCAAAGGTGTTTTGGTGAGAGGGGCATCCACCAAGGAGGAGACATAGATCCATGGCTGAATCCTTGGCCTGCTGCTTTGGAATTTAAAATCAGCCCTGCTTGTCGCAGGAGAAAAGGGACAAAGCGGATTCGTAGCATTGCTCTCATTTTCTTAAGCTGCGGGAGAAATGTCTGTGCGCCAAATCACCAGATCTGGGAAGTTTGCGGAGCAGGTTTTCGATCTAATGACTCTGATCTGTTTGATGCCTTTGAAAGCCTTGGGGAGTGGCTCGAACAGATCTCTCCCTCCTCTTACAATATACTCATCTTGGCCAGCAAGTGTGACCTTATCTTTCTTGAGAACATCGGTTTGGAAATCGATGCGCAAAGGTGTTTTGGTGAGAGGGGCATCCACCATGTGAGCACCCAGAGCTCCCCCTCTGCTGCACCCCCTGGTATTTAACCCCCAGTTTAACTTAGTGGGGATTTGCACTCCCTTTAACGACTGTGAACAAAACCCCAAATTACAGGGGCCATTGCGCTTCTCGGCCTTGGCGCTGCCATTGCCATTAGTCATAGCAGCAACGATACTGATCGATGCACCCCCTATCACAGCTACCATCACCACTCTAGGGTTTTTCAGACCGTGATTTTAAATCACTAATGATCAATGAGGTCCAAACATCGTAAAATTTGGTTTCTTACCCGTCAATCAGCTGTATAATGAGAAGGAGTTATGTAAAGAAGTGAGCCCATATTAATTGGGATTACCCAAGAGGCTTATATGATGGATAAACATTCTTGACAAATAAGTTTCTAATCCCTTGCCCCATGGAGGTTTCCTTATCATTTGTATAATGAGAAGGAGTTATGTAACGAAGTAAGCTCATATTAGTTGGGATCACCCGAGAGGCTTATATGATGGAGAATCATTCATGATAAATAAGTTTCTAATTCCTTGTCCCATAGTGGTTTCCTTCATACACTGTCAAGGTTTTACCACATAAAATTACTTGTGTAAATGTGTGAATCAGTTACCATTTTATGTTTTTTCTTGTTCACTTATTAAATGCTTAATACTCCTGAAAGCCATAATCAACATTGAAGATGTTTCTAATAGTTTATTAAATGAATAAACAAGCAGGAAATCTATGAAGGAGGAAATGCCAAACATGGATCCATTAACACCTGACCGAGGAAGACAATCATATAGAAGGAAATCAAGGAGTTCCATCTTTAGAGGAAAATCAAAGTTAAGGCAGGGAAGAATAACCTTATACCATTTTGGAAAACCTAACCATATCAAAAAATATTGCAAGACATTAAACGCAGATAAAAATGAGCAAAGGATAACCACCAACAACAATAATGAAGAAACAACAGTTGTTGCAATAGATGGTGATGTATTAATTAGTGTTTCCTATGAAGATGAATGCCTTTATACTTGTCATGATGATGATTGGATTTTAGATTTTGGAGACTCTTACCATGCTCCCCCAAGTAGAGAAAGTTGTATTTCTTATAAATTTGGAAATATGGGAAAGTTTTTCTTGGGTAATAAAATCCTTTGTAATATTGAAGGGGTAGGGGATGTACTAGTAAAGAAAAAGATAGTTATAGTTTATAGCTTAAATGGGTTAGCTATGTACCAGATCTAGGAATCAATTTGATTTTAGCTAAGGAGTTAGATGATGATGGTTATTTTACGGTGTTTGGCAAAGGAGATTGGAAAATTGTGAAGAGCTCACTAGTTGTTGCAAAGGGGCGGGAAATTGACACTCTCTACAAATCAAAGTCAAAACTACAAAACTCTAATATTGTTTTTGTTAAGGAGTTTCCAACATATTTATGGCACAAAAGGCTTGGGCACATGACTAAAAGAGGATTGAAAATCCTTGTTAAGCAAAAAATTTTGCCTCTTATAAAAGGTACAAAATTTAAATTTTGTGAACATTGTGTTATGGGTAAGCAAAAGAGGGTGTCATTTATGAGAGATTATCCTAAAAGAGATGCAAAATATTAGATATAGTACATTTTGATGTTTTTGGTCCAATCAATATAAAATCACTAGGAGGAGTTGCTTATTTTGTTACTTTTATTGATGATGCATCAAAAAGGGTGTGGGCTTTCCCTATTAAAAGCAAGGATCAAGTTTTAGACATTTTTTAGAAATTTCAAATGGTTGTTGAAAGGGAAACTAATAAATTATCGAGATGTATTAGAACAGATAATGGTGGGAAATATTTCTCCAATGCATTTGAATAATATTGTAGGAGACATGGCATAAATCATGTAAAAATAATTACTCGGACTCCAAAACAAAATGGAACAACTAAGAGAATGAAACGAACAATAATGGAGAAGGTGAGAATTGCAAATTATGGTTTGCTTAAATACTTTTGGACAAAGGTTATCCAAACAACTTGCTACTTAATAAATCGGCCTCCCACAACTTCATTGGATGGTGAAATTCCTAAAAAGGTGTGGATTGGTAAATATTTATGTTATGTTCATTCGAAAATATTTGATTGTGAAGCATATGTGAATATTCCATAACAAAGATCCAAGTTGGATGAAAAGTCATTAAAATGAACATAAATATGAGATCTATGAATAATATGGAAACTTTATAACATAGGTATATGATCTATAATAATTCAATAGATTAGTAAAAGCATGTTAATTTAAAACCCATATTTGAAAAATATAAAATAATCTGCACAACCAAATGAACAATAGATTTACGTGGAAAACCCAATAGGGAAAAACTTCATTAAATAAAAACTTACAACAATTTGCTCAACTTCAATTCTCTTGCCTTCTCACCCCACACACAATGCCTAGCCAAGAGTACATATAAATAATTTCTCATAGAATAATCTAGACAAATATTATTGGCACAATACCATGTGCTATGAAAACCATGGGTCCAAAATCACTAACCCAAAACCACAATTGTATATTTCTTTGGTAAGTTTCGAGAAATCAATACATTATGATTTTATTTTATTTATTTGGTATTACTCACAACAATCTCCCACTTGAGACCAAATACATTTATTTTATTTTAAATAGCGATGATTATATCATCATCATGTCCAATATATCACCCCAATGAAGGAAAGGAATTGAATCCTTGACTTCACATCAAGGAGTGCCTTAACAGATCAATGGATCATCGTCTATCCAAAACTCCATGGACAAACTTAATTTTATATTACTTAAGTAAAATTAATGATTAATAACTAAGACAGACACACATACACATATATATTTCCTAAGGGGATTAGACAAAACGGTGATAGCGTGTTCCGTTAAGGTACTCCTTGGTGAAAAAGCCACCAACTCCATGGGAAAAAATCTAACCATTCTAAGGGCTGGTGTGGTCTAGGCCAGGTGCCATCCTTGGGTGATTTTGACAGTTTAGATACCCTTGGGTTGAGGCTACTAAAGCCACAAGTTATGTGTGTCAATCATCTCAGGATTCACATAACCTATCAAATTAAAAAATTAAACAAAGAGAAGAAGAAAGGAGGAAAAAAAAAAAGAGAATAAAAGAGAAAAAGGAAAAGAAAGAGAGGATAGTACTTAATTGATAAATAATATTTAACATTATTAATATGATTAATTAAATAGATAAAATTATACATATTTTAATCATATGGAAATATATTTTTATTAAAAATAAAGTATGAAAAAAATAATTTTTAATAAGTCACTAGGAAAACATAGTGTTCCACAAGGACACATTCCCTAAGGTAAGGGGTGCACTTCCCATGTTTCACACGATCTCGAGATGGGGGGGAAGCCTTGGAAAATGTTTCTCCACATTCCCCTTTTAGGGAAACTCATGGAGATGCAAGGGGGGGATGTTCCCCATTTGAGGGACGTGGTTCCCCAAAAGGGGTGCTTGTGAGCATCCCCCTTCAAGAAGTGATGGGTTTCCCCCTTAAAAATAATTTAAAAACAATAATTTATGAGTGGGGAAGACTAATATTCAACCCTATGGTCATATTAATGCTACGTGATTAATTACAATGTTAAATTTTTAAAGGAAAAGTGACATTCTCCTTTATGTTTCATTTTCATCATTTTACTTAATTTTTTAACATTTTTTTCAAAGTTTAATTGACGGGGAACTATTAAGCTTCCCAAATATATGCAACAGTCCACAAGCCTCATATATCAGATACTCATAGGTCATCCTAGGATGAAGACATCCAAAGACCACTGAAATTAGAGTCGGGATCCTAGACTTGACGAGCCATGGTGTTCCCCCATGGAATTTGAAAATAGGTGGAGGGTGGGCTGAGGAGGTGGTTGTATTACTTAAATTTGTAACATTACTATTAGTTGAATCAGGATGTTTGATAGTGGTTCTAACCTAGTTAGATTTCATATGAAGAAAGTAGAATTTTATATCCCACTTAAAATCTAACAAACTTAATAGTTTTTAGGATTTTAGGACTGGGGGTATTGCAAATTTTCCATTGGATTCTATCACACATGAGGGTATGGAACTAGCACTTAAGCAAGAAAACTGGGCCCTCTATATGTCTAGGAAAATAGGAGTAAATTGGATAATAAAGTTAGAAAATCTATCTTTATTGGTTATAAAGATGGTATTAAATGATATAAACTTTGTAAACCAATAACTAAGAGTATTGTTTATAGTCAAGATGCTACCTTTAGAGAGGTTAAATATATTCCCAAAAAAGAAGTCCTACCAAAAAAACGTGAATCATAGGTAATAGACTTTGAGTTTGAGGAGGAAGAATATAACTCAATAGAAGAACATAAATAAGAAGAAGAAGAAGAACTTAATACTTCAACAATGGGGAGATAAATTTGAGAAACATGGAAACAAAAAAAGTATACTCCACTTGGAATTCTTTCTATTTTTTATTTATCTATTATTAATGATGATCCAACAACTATTACGAAGTGGATTTAGAGGATGATATACTATAGAATAAGGACATGATTGAAGAAATGACTGGTGGGTCTTGGAATAAAAGCAAGAATGCTACCCTTTAACTTACTACTTTAACTATCAACCCAGGGTTTATACAAATTTTTGAGGTGATATACATTGTATATGTTAAACACTCCTATCTACTTTCTCATGCACCTATCTAATGCTTTATGAAACTATCTATTGATTGTGGCTTGTATATCCTAGGTCTTAATTTGAAAACTTCAATAAGGGAAAAACCATTACGTAGGGGGAGTAATCTATGACTTAAATATAAAGGACAAAAATTAGAATAAGTATTGAATGTTGTAAGGAAATTGACTACTTAAAGGAAATTAACATGATTACCGGTCAAACGAGAACTATTACCTCAAAATGAGAACTCTAGCAAAAAAATCCTAGAAAAAACATGAAAAAACAACCTGAAAACAAAAAGTGTTGATTCCACATCACTATTTGTTTGTTTTTTGTTTTGTTTTCTTTTTTTTTTTTTCTATTTTTTTTTTTGTTTTTGTTTTTGTTTTTTTTTTGTTTGATCTCTTTTTTTTTGTGCAAAAAACACCTTGAAATTGAAAAGTGCAGATGTTAGAATAATGTTGTTTTTTTTGGAGTAAATTTTCAACATTTTTTAGCGAAGGTGTTAAAGACAAAATATAAAGACTCCAAAAAACCTTAAAATTGCAACAATTTCAAGCATGACATTAAAAATAAAATATCATGTCTCTCAAACACCTTAAAATTCCAACAATTTTTAGTCATGACATTAAAAATAAAATACTTATGATTGTTTTCAACAATAACATTAAAGATAACATATCGTGACTTAGAAAACCTTAAAAGTTTGACAATTCTTCAACCATTGAATTAAAACTAAATATCACGGTTGCAAAAAACCTTAAGTTTTTAATACATTTCAACCATGAGATTATCGAAAAATAATATGACTAAAAAATATTTAAAAATGAACACTTGAATGAAAGAGTCATTATACCAAGAATAATTTCTTTTTTAAATGCTAAAAGTATATCTATTTTAAAATTTTAGCCTAAGACAACTTGACACATTGCAAAAAAAATTAAAAAATCAACCATCAAATTGACATGTGGTGTATTGAGAACTTGACCTATTGCAATGAAATCTTAAAAATCAACCATGAAATTGATACAATGTGGGGGAGACTTGTCCATTATAATGATAAATTTAAAATCAACTATCAAATTGACACATAATGAGGTCGAATTGCTAGTTGATGATCGACATGAATCCTACAAAAAAATAAAATAAAACAAAATAACATATAAATAGATAAATAAATAATCCTTAATGGGGGCAAAGAATGGAGAAGAGGATGTTCCAAAGGGAACACATGGGCATCTATGGTAAGCACATGGCTACAGGATGGCAGGTTGGCCTCATGACCCTCCCATATTACCTTGCGTATGAGAGGTAGTAAATACTGGCATGGGAAAACTCAAGTCACATTGGGTCTTGCAGAGGGTGGTGAGCACATTAACATTATGGAGGATGGTGGGGGTATTCGATGGTCATTTTGCAGCGAAGAGAGTTTTGGAGCATGTGTGTGGAGTGTTGGGAGAAGAGGAGGGTGTTGTAGAGGTGCTCCAGGCCGATCAAAGGGTCAACATTGTCAGAAAAGGTTTTTCCCCCGCTGGTGGGTGTGGGTAGCTGTCAATTACCAAATTGGGCTTGGCAGGAGCAAGTTTACAAGGAATGTGGTGTATGTGGATCCAACAGGGGTGGTTTGCAGTGGCTTTTGGTTTGTTTGGTGCGATTTTAGTCTGGGATAGTTACGAATTTGCCTTTGGTGGAGTGGGATTATTGAAGTGTGCCTCCCCAGATAGCTCACAGGGTCCTGGGCTGCGGGGTGGTGGCATTGGTGAGCTTGTTTGTGGGTTTTGATTTGCTGGAATTGTGAGGAGTTGCTTTAGGGGGGTGTATGTTGTTGGTTCGTGGTGGGAAATAGCTTTGTAAGTTGTGGGTGCCAGACACCAGAGGGAGAGGAGGTTCACCCAAAGCTTCTGGCCTTGACCCCTGTGTGGATTTTTTGGGAGTTATTGGAAGGGTGGTCTTCATCTTGCTTAGGTGGTGTCAGGGTTTTAATCATGCAATCAGTTCCTCGCTCAGGGCTATCCTCAGACCAATTTCTGCCTAATTTGGGCAGGCTAGGCATGGTTAAGTCTTGGCCTCGGCTTGAGCTAGTGTCTCGCAGTGGTGGAGGGAGTTCGAAAGGTCTAAGTGTAGAGGCTTCAAGTGTTGAGGCTTGGCGAGGGCTCAGCTAGGAGTCAGGGCCGCATCACTCTGCATGTTCTACAACGAGGGGGTTTGGTTCTTAGTGGTGGTTCCACGCGTCATGTGTCAATGCGTGAGGGTAGCCACAGTTAGCGACAAGGATGATGTATGGAGCATTTCCGAGATGTGGTTCATTCAATTTTGGATCATCTAGAGAATTGAAAGTGGGTTAGACAGGAGGAGCACACCAAATTGATAACAACTCTAAACAAAATACATTATTTTCAATGTCATACCTGAGAGCGTGTTATGGTGGTCTGGTGCGGCTAGAATTTGCTATGAGAGAAGGTTGATAAATTAGAGGCTTGGATGGCCCAAGTCGAGGAGAATTTCCAATACTCCTTTCGTCCTCGACCACCTTCTAGTACAGCTACAAACAACCTAGCCTCCACCACCTCTCGCGAATAGCATGGATACATGTATTTTATATGTTCTCTCTATTTATTAGGGCTTATGGCCTTTGAAATTGTGGACCGTGTTTCTCTTTATTTTTTTGTTTCATTGCCATATGCTTTTGATGGTAGTGAACAAACTTGGTCGAGGTGAGACTACCTGTGTTTTTCCTCTGATGTATTTCCTTTTGAAACTATGACCAGAAATTTGACTTACAAAAAAAATTAGATAAATAAATAAAAATGAAAAGTATAAAATGAAGCAAAAATTAAAAGATTGAAGAAAATTAAAAGTAAAAAAAAAAACAAAAAGGTTTAAAAAAATAACCGGGAAAATAAAACAATATATTAAAAAACATAAAAAAAAAATAAAAAAAAAAATAAAAAGAGGAAAAAATGCCAAAACCAAAAAAATCAAACATAAAAAAATAAATAAAATATCTTTGTGAGAAATTATCATAGAGACTATATATATATATATATGATGATGATGATGATGATGACTAATGTCCACTAAGACCAAACTTTGGTCTATTGGACCTAAAGAAAACAATTTATTTAGTTGGATTTAAGATTTTATTCCTATGCTCAAAAAGCTTGGAGAGAAGCCTCCTGAGCTCACTATAATTTTTGACATCGTAAAAGGCTAGGAAGGTCAATATTGAAACAAAGATCTAATGTGGTTGTACGCGGTGCACTCTAAGAGGAAGTGATTTTCATCCTCGATGTTCATATTCTCACACAAATGGCAGATTTTTGTTATATATATATATATATTATATTATTATATATATATAATTAAGGAAAAAATTATTATTTTTATTTTAAAAAACAAATAGAAGTGAATTAGATAATTTAAAAAATAAACAAATTAAAAACTATTTTTTTCCTAAATGAAGATAATTTAAAAATATTATAAAAAAAAACATTTAAAAAAAAATAAAAGAAACAATTTAAAAAAATAAAATTAAAAAAAAATTGAGTTAAGAAAAAAATAGAAAAATGAACACACACACACACACACATATATAACGTCTACTTGGTGTAGCTCAATTGGCAATGGTTGTGGAAATGAAGTTTGACAGAACCAAAAGTCTTGGGTTCAAATCTTGTGCTATCCCCTTGATGAGGGTAAGAAGTTGGACATGATGAAGATGTAGTCCTACCAAGGTTATGGAAAAATGTATATTTGTATAATAATAAAATATAAAATATATAACAAAATAAAACAATTAAAAATAAATAATTTAAATTTTAAAAAAAGTTAAAAAATAATTTATGAAAAAAGAAAATTTAAAATAATTTAATTTTTTTATTAAAAAAACAAAAAAATATTTTTATTTTTTTTATTTAAATAATTATTTATATAATTTTTTAAAATTTAAATGTAATTAAAAAAAAAATAAAAATAATGTAAAATCAAATAAATTATTTATTTTTTTTAAAATTATTTCATACATTTTTTAATTTTAATAATTTTTTTTAATTAATTTATTTAAATATTTCGGACGTTTAAAAAAAGGTTTTTTAATTATCAAATTTTATTTTTAATTTATTTATATAATTTTTTATTGTATATTTTTTTCAAGATTTATATTTTTATTTTTAAACCATGTTTTTTATTTTTTATTTTTTTTTAAATTTTGTTTTTTTTCAATTTGATTATATATATATATATATATATATATTATATAATAAATAATTTTAAAAAAAAAATAGTTTTATTTGTTATTTATTTTTTATTATGTTATTCAATTTATTATTTAAATAAATTATCTATACTATATCTATATATAAAATAAGTTTTTTTTTTTGAATGGTTTTTTTTTGTTTTATGATGATGATGGTGGTGGTGGTTAACGTCCACTGAGACCAAATCTATCGGACCTATAATTTAGTTTTTAATTGTTTGGCTCCTCGTCTTTCTTGGCAAGATTGGTGCTGTAGCTTTCTTTTTTTTCTCTACGGTTTTCCAACTTCTTTTATCTTGCATCTTGTTCATCTCTTCAGGTTCTTGGGACATTGGTCTCTTAGCTTTGCGATCTAATGTGTTCGTCCTTTTGATGATAGTCGGAGAAGAAGATTGGTCTAAGAGATCTGCTTTACTGTTAAATGAAGATTTCTTTTGTGCAGTATTCGAATCCTCATAACTATTGATGCTTGAGGGGTTGTCGAGTTCATTTTTTTGTTCTTGGGCGGGGCTTTCCTCCTGTTTGTCTCGAGAGTTGTTTCTTTCTTGCTCGATTTTTTGTGATTTAGAGTTTTCTTGAGAGTATTTGTCTTAGATGACAGTGTAGTGTTATCCTTGTGCTCCTTCCCACCATGTAGATCAGTGGTAATTTTTTCTAGCATAATTTTTCTGGGAGGCTTTTGGGCAATTTTTGGCTAGATGGCTTGTCTCAAAGCAGGAAGGACATCTGAAGAGGACACTTTCATAATCAAGTTTCTGGTTCCACACATAGTCTTTACTTGTTAGGTTTATTTCAACTCGGAATTTGGTGCTGAAGTCCATTTCCACATAGATGCGTGCATAGGTGGTTTTGGCATATTCCTTTGTTTCTGGGCACCTGCAGTAAAATTTCTCAATTGCATTTCCAATGGCTTTTAGCGAGGAGAAATTCCAGAGATGGAAGGGTAGGTTTGGAAATCTCACTCAAATTGGTGCTGAGGTTATGACTAATGTTGAGGGATCGAATGATGGGTTCCATGGCTTTATGAATAGGCCTGAGTTTTCCCAAAACCAAGGGCTAGAATCTAGAATACATTGTTTTCTTTCAAGGTTTTCAAAATCTACTATATAGAAACCCCTAGCATAGGGGTAGATATTAATTGCATAAAAAATGATGGGCTTCCATACCTTTGAGATCCAATTATGGAGAGCTGTCAGCTGCAGCCAAAAACCATTGAATTGACATATTATGAAACTTTTAGAAAAATTCAAAGCCTCATCGAGTGAGGCCTAGACCACTTGGACAATGGGAGCTGGGGCTTCACTGATGATATGGACAGGAGCTTGCCCTCTAGAGGCGGACCGAACTCAGCCAACAACTATTTTCGCGAAGCTAGGAGCCATCTGGAGAATGCTCTCCTATTGAGTATAAAATGTTTCTGAAGAAACGAAGGCCGCAAAAGATTAATGACAATAGGGAACAGTATGCGATCTAATATATTAAATTAGTATATTTTAGTAATAATTAAGTTTTGTGTATTGAAGTATTAATTAACTATATATAAATTTATAAAAAGTCTCAACCTCAAAATATTAATGTCATTATCTTTTTTTAAATTGTGCAAAAATAATTAAAAATTTGATTATAAGAAGACATTGCAAAAAACAAAAAACAAAAAACACATAATTGGAAATCCCTTAAAAAAAAAACTAAAAAAAATCTTAGGATGAAAAACAATAAGATGAATAAGATAACTTGAACAATTGTTAAATAATCAACATTTAAAAAAAAATTGTGCATACTTAGGACATCAGACAATTTTAAGTGTCAAAAATATGCCTTAAAAAATGATGGTTTTCAAAATTCGCACGAAAGTCACAAACATTTAAAAAAAACTACTCACACTCAATACATTAAAAAATTTAAAGTGGGAGAAATAAGCCCTCTAAAAAAATGGGTGCATCAACACTTTTCAAAATCAGTATGAAAATCACTAACATTTAAAAAAAAAAAAAAAAGTTCATACTTGATACATAAAAAAATTGAAGTGTTAAAAATATGCTCTAGAAAGAAAAGGGTTGATGATGCATCAAAACTTTTCAAAATCAACATGAAAATCATTAACATTTAAAAAAAAAAATGTTCACAACAAAATTTAAGGTGCTAAAAATATGCTCCAAAAAAAATGTGTATTCTGAATCACCAATTTTCGAAATAGGATGACTTTTTGCTACCTCAAAAAAATTGGTACTCCGTAATTTTCTTTTTTAATAGGTAACTATGTTAATTGAGAACAATGTACTTTTTTACTAGACTGCATAAAGAAAATAGAGTAATTGAACTATTGTAGAAAAAAAGAGCACTTACCAAATTGAAATTTGAGCTATTTGCAGAATGGTTTAAGGATCCTAATTAAGCTCCTATCCTCTTATGAAACACCATAACTCAATATCATCATTGGGACACCTAGAGGGCATTAGTCATTAAGTGAAAATAAAATAAAATGATGAGATTGTGTTATTCTACATGAATTTTAACAGTCTTATAGGAAAGCTTACAAGACTACAAGAAAGTGCATAGTAAATGAAAAAGAACTATAGGAAGAGAATAATTCCTTCTTATCCATGTAATACTAATAAAATACATTAAATCAAACCACATGTGACATGCTCACACCATAAAATAAGTAACCATTCTATGAGAATGTTGATATAAGAGTATTATATAAAATTAGACAATCTAACTAGGAATATTTTTATATAAACAAAAACACTAAAAATGATAGGAGATGAAAATAAAAGAGGTTCCTAAGACTATCCTTGGGTGGGCCCTACTCAAGGTCGTTAAAGAACCTAAGAAAGCTAATAATAACCATCTCAGAAAGATAAATTTTCCATTAATAAATCATCAAAACAAAGTTATGGTATATATTTCTATAGGGACCAACACTATTGCTCGAATGATAGGACTAAAAACGATTATGGAAGATAATTTTAGAGCAAAGCCTAGAGTTCCTTTTTATAAAAACAATCATGAACACAACCCTTTCATTCACCCCTTAGATTGAAGCGTTGTGCTTTGCTCTAAATATTGAGATTTTAGGGCCTTGGTTCTAGGAACCAATCCCTCTAGGAGATTTTGTCTTCTAAATGTGGAGTGTATTGGAGTGGACTATGGATGGCATAGAATATGTGTCAACTTCAATAGGAGGTTGAGTAGGACAATATCCATGCTTCATTTCATAGCTATTGGGTAGAGGTGTTCGTGAATTTGACATGTAGGGTTAACTTATGATATATATTTTTATAAATAAAAAATATAGATCAAGTATACTTACCTAATTAACTACTGCTATTCACCCATATTTAATGCATAAATCACACTTTTATATTGGATGTCGTAAAAAAGGTCGGTTTTCTGTTTATAAAAATGGGTTTTGGATGGGACTTATGATTTACATTATGTGGACCCATCATGACCCCCAAACTTAAGATTTTTCATACCATTGTGCAACAAAATTGTAGTTGAAGTCTCTCTAAGATTATTGTTTCTACTTTTTGCAACATTACTTATCTTTTGGTGAAGGATGTAGGAGGAGAGAAGGGTTGAATCTTATCTCAATATAGTTTACTTTTTATTTCTTGAGCGTCTCCTTGTTGAGGGTAGCTCTAAATAAGGATGATATCATGGTACCCGGTGGATGTTACTCCTTAATTTGAAATCCATAAGGGAGTGAATTCCATCTCTTTTGGAAGTCTTGAATGAATTCATACCCCACTTACTTCATTTCTCTTGGTTTTGGTGATTCAATTCTAATCCACAGAGATTCGCCTATGTCTTCCTATGAATACTTCTTTGGCTTACTTGCTCTCAATTCCTCATGGTATAGAAATGATTCCAAGTCCATGAGGTGAACATACCCAACATATGGATTTGGACTCTAGTTGTATAGGTGTGGGATGGAACTATCATGTAAATAAAACTCACACATATTGTCCTCACATCATTACTATTGGCCTAACATACATCAATGAGCTCTCTTGGGGTTGTGCCCTAAAACAAACTTGATGGTCCAAACTGTCCATTTAGAATTTGTAGCATTTTCCTTTAAGGAAAATATGCAAGTATGGGATGGCCTCCTCCAACCCAACATTCCTTGTGCAGTTATGCTAGTGTGACTATTTCCATCTCTATAATTTCCACATTATTAATCAAGGTAGCTAGATTCCCGTTGCTACTATCTAATTCTTACCTTAAAGACTACTTTTTTTATTATAGCTACATGTTCTCATCAATCCCTTACATCTTTAGAATATGCAAATTTTCTTGTAGATGTTGCATTTATTGTTCCATATCTTCCTTACTATCTTTCTGTTGTTTTCATTCAATTTTCTTGTCTTCAACTATCTTCCTCCACTTAAGGGATTCCACCCTTGATGCTTCTAATTATTTTAAGGTTTCCTATAATGCTTCTCTTGTATCTATTGTATTTTCTTATTTTTAGTACCTTTGTTGGGATGCTTGTCGGATGTAAGTAATTCTCTACATGAACTATGGATGAAGTAGTTGGAGTGACCATCTTGGGAGTGGCCCGGATCTAGGCTTGGACATATTATGAACTTGATTGATTTTCTCTTGTGTTATATACTTGATTTTAATCTTAAGGGGGGTGTTGGTCGACATCCCCAACTTGATCAAGGTGGTGGCTACCTCCTTTTCCAAAAGTGTGAGCTTAATTTTCTTTTGGGAAGATTTCTTCTTAGAGGACTTGGTTGTACTTTCTTTCTTTTTCCCTTTTATATCCCTCTCAAGGTTGTGTTCTCTTATATCTTTCTATAATCCTAGATAAGGTTACATATCCATGTCAACAAAGTTTCCCCAATATATTTTAATAATTTGTTTTTCCAAAATTTCATAACACAAAAAGTGATCATCTAGCCAAAATTCCTAGGTTGATTGAAATACATTATGTTAAAATAGGTTTTATGTATTAAACACCACTTTTAGCTAAGAAAATACCCTAAATAACCACTTTTCCTAACTTATTTTCATTAATTCCCGTTTACATGAAAATAACCCATAAATTTGTCAACTGGGGTTATCTCGAGTGGTTGGGAAGAATGGTTTTCATTTCCCCCACCTAGGTTTAATTCCTTGTAAATGACATGATGAGGAGAAATAGTGTTGTAATGGAAACATGCCTATGAATATTGTTGTATTGGCGCTCACTCTTTCCCTGGGGCTGAGAGAGGATGATTTCCCTTGAAAAAAGGAAAATAACCCATAGAATCATTAATTTTATGTTATCTCAATTATTTATATAGAAGTAATTTAATTATTTTCACCCATTTTATTTGTTCACATGGGAATAATTTATTTATGAATTATTTGCATGGATTTTACACATTCACCTAGAGATAATTTAATAAATTATTGATTTATGAATTATGTACACACATTTTATCTAGTAAAATGGAAATAATTTAATGTTGCAATCTTGATGTTGCATGAAATATTTGAAGATTTTTTTCATGGCAATTCTCATATATGTTGCTCGACAAAGCCTACTTAAGAAAAAAAAAAATTCTAATGAAGAATGATAATGTCCTATTTTCGTGGATGGTGGTTTGAATTTGAAAGGAATGAGAAGTTTTGAGTGCTTGTAGGTGTTGGTGGTTTGAATTTGAAAGAAATGAGAAGTTTCAAGTTCTTGTGAGTGTTTCTCATCTCAACACAAGCCTACACATGCAAAAAGTACTAGCATTTGTTGAAGTATTTGCTAATGTATTTTGTGTAAATAATAGCAGTTTGTTGTTTTTTATTGGAGTTGAGGATATCTACACGTCAAAAAATAAAAATAAAATAATAATAATAATAATTCATTTTCCATTTTCTCTCAATGTAATGGTGTCATTATTGATTTTCACCAATTTCCTACCATGTAAAGTCCATGAAGGTTTTCTTGAAAGATTTATTATCTATTGCAAACCTAGAGCTTCCTTCAAGGAGCTTTCCAACATAAGATTTGTCTCATGTGCCTCGTGGATGTTTTCACTTGTGTATTTTATTTTTTTTTCCTTTTCCTTTTGTATTTTTTCTTTTTATTTTTTCATTTCAATTTTTGTATTAGGAACATAGTTTCTCTAATAACATCCAAATTATGTACTTCCTCTCCCTTGGTAAAGGGCTTGTTGTACACTTTGAATTTTAATCCATTCACCAAAAGTGAGATCTGTTCCTCACATATTGCCTTGATTTAGACTAATTCATCATCATAACATATTTCAATGATGTATGATATCGGCATTCCATTTTAGGCCCTTGTAAACGTCATCACACATTATATTAAGATATTAGTGTAAGTATAATGATATAAGTGTAAATGTAAATGTAAATGGTAAATGCATGAAATAACCTAACTAATGATTAGTTGGAAATGAGTACAACCACTCTAACCATTTATCCTATGTATAAATGCTCATAAAGATGAATAAGGAGTTGGTTGGATATCCTTATCTAAATATTATCTTTTCTTGAGTTATATGTTTTCTAGATGTTCTTGCTATAATGTAATCTCTTGTTGAATGTGTGTTCTTGGTTCCATTGTTATTGGTAAGAAATCCATGACTTCAATAACCAAGACTTTAATAAAACTGAGGTGATGTGAACATGAAAAAGATCATAAAATTCTTTTATGTACTCATTTTATTGCTCATGGTGAGACTGAAGAAAAATAGTTTTGCTTAAGGAGATGCTCATGCAAATGATGATTGAAATTTTTTATTGAACAATCTTGATGTTGCAAGAAATATTTGAAGATTTTGTTCATGGAAATGATCGTATATGTTGCTTGACAAAGCGTACTTAAGAGAAAACAAAAGTCTTATGAAGAATGATTGTGAACTGTGGTGGTGGATGGTGGTTTGAATTTGAAAGAAATGAGAAGTTTTGAGTGCTCGTGGGTGCTATTGATTTGAATTTGAAATAAATGAGAAGTTTCGAGTGCTCGTGGGTGCTAATCATCATCTCAACACAAGCCTACACATGCAAAAAGACAACGAGAGTTTTTTTGACCCCCTTTCATGTGGGCCTTTCCAAACTATGACACTAATTCATAAATATTGTAATATCCCAAACTGAAAAAATTTGGGAATTTAAGTAAAAAATTCTCGAGATAAAAATTTCCCATGCATTTTAACAAAGCATTGCCATGTAAAATAAAACCAGTAGAACACTACAATTCAAGAACACAATGAACACACATTTTCTTATCTTTATTTATAATAGATAACTAGGGTTTACATGCTAATACAACCATATGTAGCTAAGATGGGAAAGATGGCCTCAAGAACTACTCCAACGTTACACTGGAGCTAAAAAGTAAACTGGAAACAATTGTTAGGCTCGCCTGTGAATTCTAGATGAATTCACTAAGGGGAGAGACGGGTTCTCACCCACTCTCACTGAATCACCTTATGGTTTTTGCCCTGGGGCTATTGAAGTAGAGAAATTCATCCTCCGACTCTCAACGAAGAAAAATGCTCAAGTCTGAGATGTCTTCTAATGGCCTCCTCCTCTTTTTTATAGATTTAATGGACTCCTCTAGAAGCTCCTGTTTTATTATTATTTTAGTCATTCAGTGCATTTCCCTCTTTTTAATGTGGAAAATGGTAACTTGGTCATCATGCTTCCTCAAGCCACTTAAAATCCCCACTAACTATCCCATCATGTATATCTTCTTGTTCTAGTCCAAATGAGTTATTACACTAAGGTGTTATGTCAAGTATTCCTCTCCGAATGCCACCTTAAGCATAATTAATTGAGTTAGGCACAATAATAACCCCATTTTATAGGAATTATTAGAATGCAATGGAACGAGAAGCGAGTTGTGCATAATCAATCTTGATGATAAAATATGGCAAGTGAACTCCTCCAGACCCCATAAAACATCTCCAAAAGCCCTTGGGACCTCTGATGAAGTAACCCTGCACTTGTGACCTATCTGCCTCCAACCTTGAAAGTCCATCCTAATCATGCCATAAGGAACACTAGAAAAAGGAACATCACCAATCCTCTTGCCCTAAGATTTCTTGCCCTTAATAAATCCAAACCTATGGACTAGTCTAGTGGCCCAATGCAACTGAGACCTAATGCCTGGATCCCATACAAACCATTGGATGATGTTATGCCTCTATGTCAACCCACCATGAATGAACCCCTCAATGCCCCTATCTCAGACCAATCTCTGAGTAAACCTATCATCAACAAATCTTCTTAGATCCCAATGACTCCAAGAACAAGCATCAATGCTCCATGGATCTTGTTGTGCTATAGCTTTGGTTATGAATGCTACTCCATAAACCACATACCAACTCATTACCTCTCTCTAGGCATAGGCCAAGGTCAATCCCATTGTGTAGATGCAACCTTAAGATGTTGGGAAGTTGTTGTCCTACCTCCCACCACCAATTAGAGCATGTAGTAATCCTCATGTCTAATGGTCCCAACTAAGAATATCATGCCACCAACAGGATACCAACTCATGATCTCCCACCAATCCATCCCATGGGAAGGATCAAATGCATGTCCACCTATATATGATACGAGTCCACTGTGATCCACCATGCTCAACTCATGAAGCTCTTTCCAACTAATCAACTGAATATGTATAGGAATCCCTACCTCTCTCCATATAAGTGGGCAACCCCTGCTACACGCCCTGTTTATGTACTTTGAGAGGGTTGTTTCCTGGAAATACTATGGCTTTGCAAGATGCCACTGCATCTACCTGCACCTCCTCAATGGGTATACCCAAATATAGATGCATCACTATCTCCAAAAGAGCCTCCCTCATTTGACCGGAAACTCCATGCTCCATCGGTCCACTCATCACCTGCAAAATTGTCCCGTCAAATCCCAATGCCTCCTCATGACTAATGTTTGCAAAACCTCCCTGATGGTAGCTTTCACATCTATAAGACCCTCATCAATGGATGGCCATAGGGGTTGTTCCTCATCCTTCTCCACCATGGGATCAACATGAGCCATTGGCTGACTCTCCAAAAATGACCCATCACGCATACTATGCTCCACTGTGTGCTACACATGCTAACTCATCGAACATGGATGCACATATGCGCTGTTGTCAACAACTCTACAGGTTTTCTCAAGCTCCTCTATGTGCTCGCCATGCTAGATCTTCACTGATAGCTCATCTCCCTGGTATCCTCCTTGCATGGGAATAATATGCTACTCATCAAAGCTATCCACCATATAGCTATGCATATCATGACTGGTGCCATCATCCCCACATGCTTGTTGGTGGTCTTCATAAGAATCCTCATATGGAAGGTTAGACTGAGTTCCCCCCTAATCTACCTTTGTCATCCTCTCTATGTCACTCAAGCATGAGTGGTCAAGTTACCATGGTTCCTTGCAGATAAAAAATACCCTTTCTCCTTAACTCATTCCTAGTGCATATCCCATCAACTCTCATTCACTCCTCCCTTGTCAACTGCATGTTGAGCATATTTATGTGCTGCTCAACGAACCTTTCGGCTTGCTCATAAGCAGCAGGTGAGACCAATTGTTCTCTCCTCCAAACAAACAACAATCGAGACTGCAACTCCCAGCAAATGGCATCAAAAACTCCCATACATGATGATAAGATGGATTGCATGTATGTTTTGAATGGGTCAGGATGATGTCTCCTAATGCTAAAAAAACATTGGAACATTTGCATCAATTCATCACACTCTAGATCAAACATGATTTCATAAGTTCGGAGCTTGGTCATATATTCCAAAATTTGGAGCTTGTTCCCAAGGGTAAGACCTATGGTGTTATCTGAGTTCTGAAAGGTATCTACTATCAATATGAAAACTTTCCTCATAACATCATCATTGTAAGGAAGTCTAGGTGTCGTCAAACTCATAATGTTACTAAGATAGGATGCAACTGGAAGTCAGACCCCTTAACAAGGTTCCTCCAAGAGCTTGTGTTGTATGAGAGTAAGCATATCTAGTTTTAGAGCCCAAATTAGTTTCTCCCCTCTATTTGGTTCAGTTTGGAAATGAGTGCATCGAATTCATCTAGTTTGAAAAGGGCTTTCATTGTGACCCTTATGTGTTTCAAATATGTCCCAAGTGCAAAGATTTTATGTCCTATTTCCTACCCTTTATGCACATCTCTTGGTTGTTCTTTCTGAAGGATGGCATAGAACCCCTTTGAGAAGGGTTTTTTGTTTTGTTTTGATCTGCAGTCCATCGATGTGTTATGTTGATTTAAGAGGTGCTTGAGTACTCCATCATTCAAGAGCAACAAGACATGAATATACAATCAATTTGATCTATGTTGTGGCTTTTGCAGCAATATACATGGCATTAAGACATAAGAATCAAACCCTCATTCAACCATCACTGTTAAAACTCTAGCAGTAAACATGACACAAGACTAACCAATAGTACAACAAGGACAATATGAATATGATAGTGCTTGCACCCACAACTATGTTAATGTTGTGATGAAAACAAAATGTTAAACCCCATAAGTTAGCATACTCTCACATGTTATTTTTGGTCGTCAACTCAGTGACTTAATCTTACTAACATACATACTCAGCTACATAGAAAACAACATAAAACTTAACTCAGCCACACATTCACTGTGATGGTCAACTTAACATAAGACTGGCTAATTCTAAGAGTTCAGCCCTGACACTCAAGACAATCTACCCTCTGAAGACCTTGCTCAACAACTCTACAGGAGATTTGGAGATATAGGTTGTTGTAGGTGTCAATTTCTTAATGATTTAGTGCAATACACATACAATGATTGTTACATGTCATAAGAGAGCCTCAAAGTATTCTTGACTAGTATATAAAAGACTCAGGAAAATTTACAATGTTGATTCATGTATTAGGGACCATAAATCTAAGTGCAAGAAGCTTATAAATCACTTAACAAAAATACATACAGAGAGTAATAGGAACAGGGGAACCCAAGATATTTCCTTTCGCAAAGAAACTCTCTAAATATCAATATTTTTCCAAGAGAACACAACTATATTTTCAGTCCTTGGTTACAAAGCTTGATTTCAGAGGTGCATTCAACCCAGAAAATGGCCGCAACACCAACAATGTGTACACTCAGGGTCAGAGTGAAGATCATCTCCTCTGGGTAGCCACACAAAGATGATACCCCAACCACTGAAATCTGTAATGAACTCGGCCCTTGATAGCTCAGAACTCAGTCTTCAGTCTAAAAAATCGCTCTTATCTATGTGCATAGACTCATTCCTGCAGAGAAGATGCACCATATCACAGGTATATGAGGGAGCTCCACTCGCTGCAATGCACAACATATATCGATCTCTCTTATCAAGTCACACTTTTTTTAATGCATACTTTCTCACTATGACTCAATTACTGGCACATTAGTACAAAATCTGAGAAACTTCAACATGCTCCATTAATCGCACTGTCAGTATGATATTAGTTTACATTTATTTTAACTGTTATTTGCTTGCCGAGATTGCACACATTTTGTGATGCACTGCTCTAGAGTGCACTCCAAGATACCACTGATCAACCAACCCATGACTAGACTATCCACAATCTGACCATTGGGTTGGAGATGAAGGGTCGCTTCACTACAAAACTTGATCACCTCGTGCACAACTATCATGCGCACTGAGTTAACACGTATATGAGCCAATACATTTGCGCCCTCAATCCCCAATCTCACACTCTACCTCTCTCAATTTGTTACAACAACTATAATCTGAATCGCCCCAGTAAAAGATGCTCTGTCAATTTAACTAATAAAATTGATTGTGATGAATAGAAACACTCCATGTGTGACTGACAGTTTGGATTTGATAAGGGTGATTGACATAACCTCTGATCCTGGCATAATTTTCAGTTATGTATTATGTCCCTCTTGGCAACGATTCGAGCTACCAACCAGCTATTGCACGGACTTGACTATGGTGTGACTGATGCATTCAAGATTTTAGCCCCCGCGATCTCTTGAAACCATAGATTTGGCAACACAATGTTCGACCCTCACACGGCCTCAACAATGGACGTAGCTCGGCTACCACTGTTAATCTCAATTAATTCTTCCAACTATAACCTACAGTTATGGAACTGAACTGCAGTATTTCCTTAATTTAAGGAAACCAACTGTTGGTTTCCTTAAATTAAGGAAATCAACTGCAGTTAATTAATTTTCTTGTTGGAGCTTCTGAAGTGGTCCATTACTCCATCTGGAGTTCTCTGCCTTGATCTGTGGAACACCTGACACATAGCCATTAGAAGCTTGATGGAAGCTTGGCTATAAATTCATCTGATTGGTCCCCAAGCTAGCATCTCAATCCCCTTCAGTTGTTTACACCATCTAGCTGAGAGAGCATAGCTTGGAAGTGCCTTTAGATTTTCTGTGATTTTTATTTTGCTTGGATTGAAGCTGGAGTGCTGTTTCAGTGAAGAAGCAAGTGGACTGTGGTTTGCAGCAAGAGCGTCACCAATGGCTGGAGGTAATCCTGGGCATTGAAGTTTAATTTTAGATTCTTTAAAGAATATAGAATTGCTGTTGCAGATTTTTCTTACATTTGGTATCAAAGCGAAAAGTTATCTCTGCCTTGGGACGCCTTTTGCTAATTCATACTTCCCATCAATATGCGATTACCATGAATCTGCGTTTTTACTACACGCTAAAATCCCTGACCAAACCCTATAAAATCGTTGTTGATTTTTTTCCTAAATGAAGTTTTTCGAATTTGTATTTGAAAGATTTTTTTGGCTTCAGCTCTTTCGCTATATTGTGCTTTTGTCCATGATAAGAGACTGGAGCTTCCAGTCTTGTTTTCCCAGACGTTGCCTGTTTGCACGCTCCCTGCCTCTTAGGGAGTTGCTGGGTAGTACGAAATTATTCACCCTCTGTTGATTTCTTGAAATTTGTCCGTGCTTGGAAATCTTTGAGTGATTAAAATGGATTTATTGGGAATTTTGTCACGGTATTTCTTTAATTTCTTCAAAACCAAGCTTGCTCGGTCGAGAAATGTATATTTCAAGTGTTTGTGTAAACACTGTTAAAGTCTTGCGGTTGTTCTCTGGAATTGGAATAAATGGGACACATACCTCGACCTTCTGCAGGCCAACTATACTGAAGGGTACTCGTTATTCTTATTCCGGATGCTTTGACTTGATTTCTACTATCCCATCTGTCATTTTTTTTATTTTACTGTCTGATCTGGTTTGGTAGAAAACATAAATGAATATTTAAAATTGAGATGGGAGTCCTTTAATAAAGGGAACAACGTGCTAACACCTCACATGATTTTGTACTGAATTGCATCTGTTAATATATCTCAAAATCCAAACACAACCCTGGGGTAGTCGTTTATGCCAGAGCCACCTTCAGGAGACAGCTAGGTTTTCTTTTTAAGCCCTAATGCTGTACTAGGTATCTTCCATGATGTCAACTGAAAAAATGCCGAATCGTTGTATTCCCAAGGCATACTCTACTCGGCATCACTACTAAGCTGAGCTAACTGGGACCCGAGTATGAGTCTTTGCAGGCAAGTTAAACATGCCACCAGCGACACAGCTCTGCAAGTACTTGCGGTTTATTCACTTCCGAGTGAGTTCTACTCTAGGGCAAATGGAAAAGCTCGTTGACATAAGATATAAATGGCAATAGAGAAAACACAACCCTCGGGGAGCGGATTCTCCACATTATTCCATTTATTATCAATTGATTATTGTGATTTTAATATCCTTTGAGACCTATCATTTTTATATGGGTTTTGATTTATATTGGGTATAGATATGTTTTAAAAATATAAAAGGTATATACAATTAATGTACCAACATGGTAAATGAATTTTGCCATGTGATATTTTTTAAAAATAAATTTTTAATTATTCGTTGAACCATTTTTTTTTTTTTTGGGATATTTATAATGAATATGAATTATTTGATAAGGGTTTGATTTATAACAAATAATTAAATATGAAGTTGGTTATGTAATTTAATACATTTGGTAAAAGTGGGTTATTCATATAGTTCATATACATGTTGTTATCACTTAAGAATTCAGTCTTTTTTTTGCCAAAGGAATTTATGTTTGGAAAATTTAAAGAATACATACCATTTTGGGAAAGTAAAAGATTGTGATGAAAGTAATTATATATATTATATTATATATATATATTATTATATATATATAATATATATATATATATATATATATATTTTGTTTAATTTTATAAACTTGAGGAACGGAGCCTAAAGTCAAGCCAGCTAGCCTTCGAACTGCATTTGCTATGCAAGTGCAAAGTAGATCAATGCTGCTTCAGTCAATCTCCGGGTTTTGTTTATAAATTAAACAATTTCTTGGCAGTCATTTACGTTATATGGAGTTTATTTAAAATGTCAGTTTGACTTACTCCTTTCACTAAACATTATTTTTACTGGTTAAATTTTTATGCCATTTATGTAAACAATAATGTCTAGTGATCTATATAATTTTAATTAATTAGAGAATAGCCACAACATCTTTAATTAATTAAAATTATATATTTTGATTAGTTAGATCACATAAAGATTATTTAGATATTAAATTGTAATTAATTAGACTAAATATAATAAATTTTATCCCACAGGAATTTTTATTATATTTATGTAATTAATTAGGATAAAATTTCATAACCTACCCACAAGAGTTATGAATTAATGGTTTTATCATAAAGTTCAAAACAATGAATAATTGAATCTGCTTGAATTAAAAATTTAGCCCACAGGCAATTTTTATGTCATTAGATTCAATTTTGAGCATGATTTACATTGGTAAAACATGAAATTTTATTAAGCCTCAATTTTTTTTTTCTACGTTAAGACTAACCTAAGTACCCACGGGGGATTTGAACCGGTGACCTATCGCAAGGAGTGCCTTAACAGCGCACCCATTCACTGTCAATCCAAAGCCCCGTGGGCTATTAAGCCTCAATTTTAACATAAGCATGTGATTTTAATGCAGTAGTACAACCTGTAAATTTCTCTGAAATTCGTTGTGACATTCCTGAACTTAAGGGAGATAACTATAAGGTTTGGAAGGAGAGGATTCTCCTTCATTTGGGGTGGATGGACATAGATTATGCTATTAGGAAAGATGAACCACCGGCACTCACTAATACCAGCACTGCAGCGGACATCACGCTTTATGAACGATGGAGCGATTCCAATCGTCTAAGCATGATGTTCATCAAGACTAAAATTTCAGCTGGTATTCGTGGTTCCGTTGATCAGCATGAAAAGGTCCGAGACTTGTTGAAGGCCATTGACGATCAATTCGTCACTTCAGACAAGGCACTAGCAAGCACCCTAATCGTGAAGTTCTCATCCCTAAGGTTCACTAGTGTGAAAGGTGTGCGCGAGCACATCATGCAGATGAGGAACACTGTGGCTCAATTGAAGAAACTCGAGGTCGATATATCAGAGTCCTTCCTAGTGCACTACATCTTGAACACCCTTCTGCACCAATGTGGACCTTTCAAAATCTCATACAACACACATAAAGACAAATGTTCAATCAATGAACTCATGACCATCAAGAGGAAGAGAGACTGGTGATGGAACTGGGAGAGAGTGCAATGCTGACAACACGTGGAAAGGGCAAATATCAAACCAATCGGAAAGGGAAAGGTAAATTACCTCCCCAAGCCAGTATCAAGAAGGATTCCAAGTGTTTCTTCTGTAAGAAGAAGGGACACATGAAGAAGGAATGCGCCAAATTTAAGAAATGGCTTGCAGACAAAGGTAATTTGATCTCATTTGTTTGTTATGAATCTAATATGGTTAATGTTAATATTAACACATGGTGGATTGATTCTGGATCAACAATTCACATTTCGAATTCCTTGCAGGGTTTGCAAAACCTAAGGAAACCAGTGGGAAGTGAGCAAAGCATCTTATCGGGAAACAAGATTGGCTCGCATGTGGAAGCTATAGGAACATGTTATTTGACTTTAAGTAGTGGCTTTGTTTTAGAATTAGAAAAGACCTTTTATGTTCCAAGTTTCTCTAGAAACTTGATTTCAGTTTCAAGGCTTGTACCTTTTGAATATTCCTTAAACTTTTCAGAAAAATCTTTCAGTCTATTTTATAAATCTGATTATGTTGGGAGTGGTATCTTGTCTAATGGTCTTTACTGCATTAATTTACAAAACAATGCCACTTATGATTCAATGCATGTTCACACTGGTACTAAAAGATGTGTTATTAAAGAAGATTCCTCTAAATTATGGCAGCGGAGACTAGGTCATATCTCCATAGAAAGAATTAAAAGATTGGTAAATGAAGGGGTACTTGATACTCTGGATTTTACTGATTTTGATACTTGTGTGGACTGCATAAGGGAAAGCAGACCAACAAGTCAAAGAAAGGTTCCAATAGGAGTTCAGACATATTAGAAATCATACATACTAATATATGTAGTCCAGACATGGACTCACATGGTCAGATATATTTCTTCTCCTTCATAGATGATTACTCACGATATATGTATCTCTACATGCTTCATAAAAAGAGCGAAGCATTAGATGCCTTTAAGATCTTTAAGGCTGAAGTAGAGAAACAATGCGGCAAGCAAATTAAGATCGTGAGATCAGATAGAGGTGGAGAATATTATGGTCGATACACAGAAGATGGAAAAGCACCTGGGCCATTTTCTAAATTTCTTCAAGAGCATAGGATTGTTGCCCAATACACCATGCCTGGTTCACCCGACCAGAATGGTGTAGCAGAAAGAAGAAATCGAACATTATTGGACATGGTGCGGAGTATGCTTAGTAGCTCCAATCTTCCTAAATCCTTGTGGACTGAAGCACTTAAGACGACGGTGTATATATTAAACCGAGTTCCAACCAAGGCGGTTCCTAAAATGCCATTTGAATTATGGAAAGGTTGGAAACCGAGTTTGCGACATATGCGCGTTTGGGGATGCCCGTCTGAAGTGAGAATTTATAATCCACAAGAGAAGAAGCTGGACCCAAGGACCAATAGTGGGTATTTCATTGGATATGCTGAAAGGTCTAAAGGTTACAGATTTCATTGTCCATCTCACAACACTAGGATTTTGGAATCAAGAAATGCGAAGTTTCTTGAAAATGACTTGATCAGTGGGAGCGATCAAACCAGAAACATAGTTTCTGAGAAGGATCATTCAGAATCTCAACCTTCCACTTCAAGTGATAGATTGATTATTGTTCATAGCACCCCTCAAGTACAAACTGGTGTTGACCAACCAATCGTTCAGGTTCCACAAGCTGCTGACGATATTCCAGTAGATCAAGGAGTTCAAGAGTTGCCAAGAACTTTTGAACAACAAGTTGAACCACATACTTCTCTGAACAACAAGTTGAACCACATACTTCTTAGGAAGATGATGGTACAACATTAAGAAGATCTACTAGACCAAAGAAATCAGCAATTCCTAGTGATTATGTTGTCTATCTACAAGAATCTGACTACAACATTGGAGCCGAAAATGATCCCGAGTCATTTTCACAAGCCATGAGTTGCAAAGAATCAGAACTATGGTACAATTCCATGAAGGAAGAGATGAATTCCATAAAGAGTAACGAAGTTTGGGATCTTGTTGAGTTGCCTAATGGTGCAAAATCCATTGGATGTAAATGGGTCTTTAAGACAAAGAAAGACTCATTAGGCAACATAGAGAGATACAAGGCAAGACTTGTTGCTAAGGGATTCACTCAGAAAGAAGGAATCGACTACACAAAGACTTTTTCTCCCGTATCTAAGAAATATTCCTTGCGCATTATTATGGCATTAGTAGCCCATTTTGACTTAGAGTTGCAACAAATGGATGTGAAAACGACCTTTCTCAATGGAGATCTAGAGGAGGAGGTTTACATGAAACAACCTGAAGGATTCCCCTCTAGTGATGGTGAGCAATTGGTTTGCAAGCTCAAAAATTCATTATATGGTTTAAAACAAGCATCCCGCCAATGGTATTTGAAATTCCATAATGTAATTTCTTCTTTCGGTTTTGTAGAAAACATTATGGATCAATGTATATACCTAAAGGTTAGTGGGAGTAAAATTTGTTTTCTTGTTTTATATGTGGATGACATTTTGCTAGCAACCAATGATAAGGGTTTGCTACATGAGGTGAAACAATTCCTTTCTAAAAATTTTGATATGAAGGATATGGGTGAAGCATCTTATGTCATTGGCATTAAGATACATAGAGACAGATTTCGAGGCATCTTGGGTCTGTCACAGGAAACCTATATTAATAAAATTTTAGAGAGATTTCGGATGAAGGATTGTTCACCAAGTGTAGCTCCCATTGTGAAGGGTGATAGGTTCAATTTGAACCAATGTCCGAGAAACGACTTGGAAAGGGAACAAATGAAGAACATTCCATATGCTTCTGCTGTTGGAAGCCTAATGTATGCTCAAGTCTGTACAAGACCTGACATTGCATTTGCTATGGGAATGTTGGGACGATATCAGAGTAATCCAGGTTTAGACCACTGGAGAGCTGCAAAGAAAGTAATGAGGTACCTTCAAGGAACCAAAGGCTACATGCTTATGTATAGACGGACGGACAACTTGGAAGTGATTGGCTACTCAGATTCTGACTTTGCTGGATGTGTTGATTCACGCAAATCAACATCAGGTTACATTTTTATGATGGCCGGTGGAGCTGTATCATGGAGGAGTGCCAAGCAAACTTTGATTGCCACTTCCACTATGGAAGCTGAGTTCGTCTCCTGTTTTGAGGCTACTTTACATGGTGTATGGCTTAAGAGTTTCATTTCTGGGCTTAGAATTATGGATTCTATCTCTAACCCATTAAGAATTTATTGTGATAATTCAGCTGCTGTTTTTATGGCTAAAAACAACAAAAGTGGGAGTCGAAATAAACACATCGACATTAAGTATTTAGCTATAAGGGAACGTGTTAAAGAAAAGAAAGTGGTCATTGAGCACGTCAGCACTGAATTGATGATCGATGATCCTTTGACTAAGGGCATGCCACCATTTAAATTCAAGGATCATGTAATGAATATGGGACTTGGTTCCATTATGTAGTTTCTCATTGTATGGACAATGTTATTTTAATGAAATTCTTAATTATTATGATGTTTTTCTCATATTTATGTGCACCTTAAGTTGATTTGAGAAAATTCATTTAAGAAGGACCAAGAATAAACATAAGGTTTATTCATTAAGAAATGTTGCCACATAAAGTATAATAAGAATAAATACATAGTAATACATGGAAGATAATACTCGTTATTAGAGGACTTATCGCCATGATTCATGTATCTATTACTTAATACAGATTATCAATGGTTTTTTAAGTTGAGACATTAAGTTTGGAAGTATGGACCAAGTGGGAGAATGTTAAGCTCAATTAATATTTTCCAGCTGTAACCTGCAGTTAATTAATTGTTCCAACTATAAGCTACAGCTGTGGAACTGAACTGCAGTCTTTCCTTAATTTGAGGAAACCAACTGTAGTAGTTTCCTTAAATTAAGGAAATCAACTGCAGTTAATTAATTTTCTGGTTGGAGCTTCTGAAGTGGTCCATTACTCCATCTGGAGTTCTCTGCCTTGATCTGTGGAACACCTGACACATAGCCATTAGAAGCTTGATGGAAGCTTGGCTATAAATTCATCTGATTGGTCCCCAAGCTAGCATCTCAATCCCCTTAAGTTGCTTACACCATCTAGCTGAGAGAGCATAGCTTGGAAGAACCTTCAGATTTTCTGAGAGAGCATAGCTGGAGTGCTGGAGTGAAGAACCAAGTGAACTGTGCAGCAAAAGCATCAATGGCTGGAGGTATTCCTGGTCTTAAATCTTTTGATTTCGAAAATTCAGAATGGCTGTAGATTTAATTTATTTACATGATTTGCTTCACAATGCTGTGGAGTTGATAGCCAAAGTTCCCTTTTAAAGCATCTTGGGTGCATTCCATAGAGCAGAGAAATGTCGGAGAACCATATGGGAATGCATTTCGTAGCTTCCACGCTTGCGGCGCCACCATGTATAACGTGAACTTATCACGAATGTCACTTTGGATACATTACTTCGCTGTTACTTCATCATGTCGAAGCAACTTCCAATAGTACGTGGTGACACTCCATTTGATGCCAACAAATATCCAGCCTGCACCTTCACGGCTCTCCCCTCTTTCCCGGCAGTTCCGCAGCTCTGACTCCCGAATGTGGAACCAACCGGCGGACTAGACAGGTCCCACCATGCGTATTCAATGCCTTTCGATTTCAAATTCGGCTGCGTCCTATCTCCGGCGCTCGGTGTCTGTGCTGCATCCCGAATCTCAGTGTTCAAATTTGAACACATCACAGCCCGTCCGAAGTGCAAGAGCTAACCAGCCTGCCTTAATGCCCGTATGGATGCCCCTTTATCATGCATGCCCATGCTTTTCCATCCCGCCTTAATGCCCGTATGGAGGCTCCCTTTGCCATGCATGCCCATGCCTTTCCATCCTGCATCGTGCATTTTTCCGGGAGCCCCAATTCCATCGCACCAAACTTTCTCCCGTAGTGGGTGACCCACCACCTCCGAGCTGGCACCCGCAATGCTGGCGCATTTTTCAAACCGAGAGCTCGCGCCAAAGACTCATTTTCGTTGCTCCATTCGCTCTCCCTCACCTCGCAGGTCCTCTACAACCCTCTACATGCTCGGTCGAACCATGGGGTTTCAGAATCCACCATGGAAAACGAGATGCGAGTGGGGCGAGAATTTTTCCACCTGCCCACGGAGGAGAAAATGCGCTACTTCTCGACAGACCCCAAATCTCGCATGCGCTACTCCACCGGCTTCAATGTTAAAGAAGACAAAACCCTTAACTAGAGAGACTTTATCCGTTACTCTTGCAAACCCTTGGAAGAGATGTTGCCCCTTTGGCCTCACAAGCCCACAGATTTTAGGTATTTAGGGGCGATTGAATTTGGACACTTTTACAGAACAGCTAAGGTCATCGAGGAATTAGTTGAATAATTATTAACCAGGTTTGTTATCAATATTATGCATTTGGTTATTTTCTTGTATTTGTATTTGATTAAACAATTTTGATTATGAGTGTCTTCACAATTTTTTTTTTAATGGACTTGTCTAGTGGAGCTCCACTCATCATCAAGATAAAACGAGTAATAATTCTGATGGAAGATCTACCCTCATTAGAAACACTCAAACACTGAGTTTATGTGGCCTTGATATTGGGGAAGCGGCCACCAGAAATATTAGTCGTTCAAGATAGATATATAAAAGGAAAAACAGATTAACAATATAAACAATTTTACTAAAATAATGTTAATATTATTGGACAAATGTTTCATAATTTCTGTAAAGATTTCCATGCTCATTGAATGCTTTACCAGGCTATGTCAAGCATGCTTTACCAGGCTACGTCAAGCATTCAATCAAGATGCACACTTCCTCCCAAAGAAAAAACAGAATGACAACATACAAATTTTTACTTTAAAAAAGAAAACAGAGTGACAACATAAGCAATTTTATAAACATATAATATTAGGCAAACATTTTCTTAATTGCTATAAAGATTTTGAGGTTCATTCAATTCTTTACAAGGCAACATTCATCTAGAATGGATTGCAGATTCTAAAATATTTTTAGAATCGGGTAAATATAAGTGAAATTAATTGTTTAACCTGGTTTTTATCTCTTATTTGTTGAATTTTAGAATAGGATAGTCATTCATTCTTTTTGGTAAAGCAAATATTTTCTTAATTGCTGTGAAGTTATTGAAATTTATTTAATTCTTTATGAGGTAATATTTGAGGTAATATTCATCGGAAATGGATTGCAGATTCTAAAATATTCTTAAAATTTGACACATATGAATAAAATTAACTGTTTGACTTTGTTTGACCTAACTTTTATTTGTAAAATTTCAGAATCAGATAGACATTTATGCTATCAGCTAAGACAAACATTCATTTTGTTAATTACTGTAAAGATTTGGAAGTTCATTCCATTTTTTAGAATCCATATACATCTGGAATAGATTGCAGATTCTAAAATATTTTTAAAATCTGATCCACATGACTATGAGTGACATTAACTGTTTCACCTAGCTTCTATATATAGAATTTCAGAATAAAGACTACTAAGAACTGCCCATATATTCTCTATACCCAAATTTTCAAGTATGGAAAGATTATTTAACTCCCCAATTTGAAACGGTTGGATTGTTTAGAAAGGCAAATGCAGAGTACAATAAGCAAATTGGAGATCTTGTGAGGATTCTATTAAGTTATATGTGCGTTAGGTTACAATTTATTGGAGATTTTCCCTCCTTTTTGTGTTTTTGCTTTGGTTGGCTATACCGTTTGAGAATTTGTACAAAGACAGTACCGATTGAAACTTGCAGAGGCATTCGTGATGTTTATTAATCTCTAATTCTTTTGACGGATTTTGGTGGGTTTTTCAAGCTTCGAGATTAAGTTTTTGTAAGGTTTTGGAAAAAAAAATTCAATACTAACACTAAAAACTTTTATGAAATATATCAATAGCCTTATAAAAATAATGTGGAAATTTCAAATGGGGAGATTTTATAAAAATTTTACATGGTATTGAAGCTTGTTATGTTGAAATTCCTTTCTTACGAAAGAGGAAGTTCAATATTTCAATGACAAGGAGTTGTGTTTGTTGCCTTATTTGTTTAAGAGATTGGAGTTGTATTTTTCACTCAGGGTAAGTTCTAATTTACTCTGCTTGTTCCTTGACATGTTGATTGACGTGGTCTTCAAGATTTGTAAGGATGATGTCTCAATTTTGGAGAGTGTAATAGGTAGAATATGCTTTCAACTTTTCTCCTTAGAAGTATACACCGCAAATGCTAATTAAGGAGGTCGAGCTTTGGGTGTTTGTTAAAAAAAAGTTTATTGTCTCTACCAATCTTATTCAAATTGGTTGATTACAAGAATGAGGTGGCCAAGGAAAAGTGAACCATTCTTGATTCAATGAAAAACTTTTGTATCCCTCACATTAGAAAGAATACGATTAAAGAGATATATGATGTTTTGATAGCTTTGTACAATAGTGTGAACATTTCTTATTAAATATGTTAAGTAATAAGGTCTATGTCATTTGCATGACTAACACAAACATTGTGGCAAGTTCCATGATGAAGATCACAAAGTTGGGAGCTTAATTTGTTGCCACAAGGGTGAAATTTGAAGATGGAGAGTTGGTGTTTGCTACACCAAATGGTTTATAGCATCATGGGAACACTTTCTCTAGGGTACCTATGCTGATGGTAATTTTCCCACCTTTGTAAAGCTTTGAGATTATGTTGTGTGAAAAGAAACAAAGCCAAAGACTATTTCAATGAAGTAGATCAAATTAAAATATTTTTCCTCATAAGGAGGATGTGTAAGGGAGGCAACAAAGGAATGCTCAAGAAAGAGAAACATGAATTAATTTATTTGAAATAAGATAAGAAGGATTTAAGTCATGTGAAATATTTCAAGTTCCAACATAAAGGAAATCATGCCAACAAATGTCTAGAAAAAAAGGAAGGCAAGGAACCAAACTAATTACCACTGAGTGTAGATATTATATATGGAAATTAGACAAGTTTGAAAAGAATAAATTATGTGTGTGAGAAATCAATTCAAATTCATATTTACAATGAATCATGACCATAAGATTAATACTTGTAGATTAAGAGTCATGGCTCTTCATGAGGGTTGCTCTTCATAAAGATCGACTTGTTACAAAAGGATATAACATCTAACTATCTTAAATTAAATGCCAACATTAGCATGTATCCTAATCTAAGTATGGTGCAAGGCATTGCTTCTTAAAATGATCTAACCTCAAAGCATCAGTAAGGATGAGTGTCGAGTCGATCCAAACTCCCAAATAGCTTCATCTTCCAACAGGTTCCTCCACTTAACTTACATTTTTATTTCTTTTTACTTTTGTAAGTAAGGTTTGGCTATTATTTTTTCTAATTATTGATTTCATTTTCTTTATCTAATAATATATTCACAAAATGTTTCACTACGTATTTCTTTTCTTATGATTCCCTGCCACAATGAGTTATAGCATCTCGTCAAGTCAGTTCCTAATCCCTCCCAAACTCATCAAGCAAGTTGCATTATTTATTGTCACTATTAGGATCACCTTCTTTGAATATGCTCTTTTTTTCTTCTTCTTTTTAGAGTTGTATTCTCTAGACATTTCTTTAAGTAATCCACGTGAACCACTCTCATAATTTCTAGTTATAAATCTTATTTGGACTTTCTTCTTTTTATGTTTGACCAATCCCATCTTCTTCTCAATCCTTCAATCCTTCAATCCAATTATATTAATGATGTCATGCCCCAAAGTTTGACCATGAGTATCTATGACTTTAGCAAAATATTTGACAATGGTTGGAGACGACCCTATAGCAATTCGTTTCTATTCATGCTAAAAAATACATTTTGTTCATTTCTTTCCTCCAACATAGTCAAACTATTATCTACAAAATATTGTCTTGAATTACCTAGTCCACTCCTTTGCTCTACATTTTCTAATCTTCCGTCATTTTCCATCAACTCTAGTTGATTATTTGAGTTATCACATTCTCAAGGTTCTTTCATGATAGCATTAAACTTTGCTAAACCGGAATGCATTTCCGTACATACATCTAGTATCTTTGATGCAAATAAATAATTCTGATTGCCTTCCTCCATATAGTTTTTTGTCTTAGAAACATGTCATTTTGTAACTTCCACTTCTCCATACTTGATTTCATTATTTATGACCAAACAACCTTCTAAATCATAATATATGAAGAAGACCTCACAACTATTAGAGAATTTTGAGATCTAAAATGGGCCTCTTAAAAAAATTAATAAAAGATTTGTAAATTTTCAAAAAGAAAGAAATACTTATTATCATGCTTTCAACTTATGTCCATGATATGTGAAAAAATCCCTCATGACCATCTAAAATAGATGTATTAAAGAAAAATAATAAAATAGAAATAAATTTTTAAACATGAAAGAAACAAATCTACTTTTTTATCACATTTTCAACCTATGTCCATCATAAGTGAAAAAAATCCTCACTATCATTGGAGAAATTTTGAGATCTAAAATAGCACTTTTAAAGAAAATAATAAAAAATACATAAATTTTAAAAGAAAAAGAATAAAAAACTACTTCTTATCACATTTTAAACTTATGTATAAAGTCTAAAAAAAAAAAATAAAAAAAAAAAATTATAATATTTCAAAAAAAATGCAAATTATTTCAGATGTAAACATTTATCAAACATGCGAAAATTAAATTTTACATTCATTAACTATTCACTTTACATTATTTTAATAAACCAATCAAATAAATTAAAAACAAAATTTTAACAACTCCCTACCACATACAACATTCATTTCATTCATTTTCATAATGTCATGTTATCAACCAAACATCACCATTCAACAAACACCATCATTCTTCCCAACAATGTCACATTTGATGGTTAATCAAACAAAAAGCACCCACATAAAATAAGCATCACCATTCCACCCATTCATGTAATGTTAATCAAACAAGATCACCAACATTACTTGTGAATATGTTATATTCATTTTTCATATCACCAACATTACTTATGAATATGTTATGTTCTTTTTTCAGTGACTACTATCATAGAAAACTCAAAATATCACATTAAAATAATCGTTGCAAAATGTTACAATTTGTTCTTTTTAATTTTATATCTTGATATTTCTTACCCTTGTCCTCCAAAGTACTTTGGAAGCACAACTGTTGTGGATCCTAAATCTATTATGTTTATTCATCCTATTTTGTGGTGAGATTGGGTACAATAGGTCCAATGTTTTGTTAGATCCAACTAACAATTGTTTTTGTTATTCTTTCACCAATGGCCTTCTTTTCTACTCCTCCCTTGAAAAACAAGATGGTAGGAAACCCTTAAACTTTTTGTGTCATTTTCTTTATACTGATTGTCAATTTTGTCAACTCGTTTTATTCAATCATTTTTATTTTGATGGCTAATTTTAAAAATATTTTAACATTGAACTAATAAGAATGAGATGAATTTTAACATTGTTAAATTGTAATTAATGGGATCTGATTTTAATGGGACTAAACGACTTCTTACGTCAACAAGACTGACATACTGCAAAACTGAGCATTCACAATCATCGTATCATTACCCATAAAACTTTATCGGTAGAGACTAACATACTGCAAAATTCATAATTAAACATTGACAATTACTACATCACTACCCATAAAACTTAATTGACCAATAACGATTAATCTAATCCAATTTTAAAATATTCTCAAAATCAACAATCTAATTTAATTCAATATCTACTACTATTAATTTCTAAATCACTATTCCAACGTTTTTTATATATTTACATTCAACATTTTTCTTTTACACAATTCAATTCTAAACAAATTCTTCTCACACAAAATTCTTATTAAATTTAAAAAACAAAAACATATATTAAATTTATTCATTTATTAACATGCTTAATTTTTGTGAAAACAAACTTCCATAATCAAAATTCTATTCATACAATGTCCTTACACAAATTAAAATAAAATTAGATTTATCTATTTAGTAGTTCGTTCTAAATTTTAAAATTTAAGTTTATCTATTTACTAGTTTTTTCTAGATTTTAAAATTTAAATAATCATTTAAAGACAAAATTTATTTCTCAAGATCTAACCATATTCATACTTTGAATTTGAAAAAATTAACCAAAGAGATCAGTCTCAATGAAACCAGAACCATCTAAATTCCCTTCACCTTGTTAAAAATTCAAATCCAACCTTAAACCCTTTTAACACTGAAATTCTTTAGCACAAGCCTATACATCTTGAGCACACACAATGACCCATTTGACTGCATTTTGTAGCACAAAACCCAGATACCTGATTAAACACAATGAACCATTTGAAATGGAAAACGAAAAATAAAATTGGAGGAATTGTATAAAAGTTGATAAAGTGTGCAGCCACAACAAAGCAGCGATGAGATCGATTTCCATAGAATAAAATTCCAAGAAGTGTCTGTTTGGGAAAATCACACTAAAAAAAGTTCCCATCCTGCAATATTATCTAGAAAGAAAAGATTGCAAGCCCAATCCTACATATGACATATGGACATTGTGATGATAAAACTATGGTGTTTGTCGAGCAGAGAGCAGAGATAGTTGCATCCCTCTTTTGTCTTTCACAGCCTCAAAGCCTCGGGCACAGAAAAACCTGGTACTGCATCAATTCCTGAAGAAACTTAATCTCGAAGCTTGAAAAACCCACCGAAATCCGTCAAAAGAATCAGATATTAATAAACATCACGAAGTAGCACATCTTCTCCTCCGTGGACAGGTGGAAAAATTCTCGCCCCACTCGCATCTCGTTTTCCATGGTGGATTCTGAAACCCCATGGTTCTTCACCTGTAATTCTCAACATCGTTTGAATTGATGTGAACAGCGATCGAATTGTCAGAAAAATGATATATGAGATACTGCAAATGTTTATAATTACCAAGAAGAAGCCCCAATCTCGACATGCTCGGTCGATTGCTTCCACCATCGCAGTTCGGCTCGCGCCTTCGAGTTCTGAGAGGTATATCAGGAGGATTTTCCCTCATTTTTGTGTTCAACAATGGAATCTTATATGGCAAGGCTTCTCACCCTTACGGACTTCGATTCCACGACCTCCCGAAAAGTCTCCGAGCGAAATCCAACAGATGGGTTCCTCAGGGCAAGAGCTAATCGAGGGTTGCAGAGGCCTGCGAGGTGAGGAGCATGAATGGAGAAATGGAGCAACAAAAATGAGTCTTTGGCACGAGCTCTCGGTTTGAAAATGCGCCAGCATGGGGGGTGCCAGCTCATAGGTGGTGGGTCACCCGCTACCGGAAAAAGTTTGACGCGATGGGATTGGGGCTCCCGAAAAAATGGACGATGCGGGATGGAAGGGCATGGCATGCATGGTAAAGGGGGCCTCCATACGGGCATTTAATGCCCTATGGCAAGATGGTTAGCTCTTGCCCTTCCGAAGCCCTCTAGCACGTCTAAGAAGTGTTCAGCTAAATTTACCATTTAAAAGAAAATTAAATTTTGATTTTTACAGGTTTTTTTAAAAATTTAAATAATATTATAAAATGGCCTATAAAGAGCTGTCTGTCCATAAGACATTTCAAAAAATTTCAGTTATGTGACTGACATAACACTCTAAAGTCTGCAGGAGGATCTGGCAACACTCGAGATAGTGCAATGAGACCTAATGGAGGTTGTTCACCCATTCCCAAGCCATCAGTGATATTGGCAGCACTGATAGAGTTAGCAGTGATGATACGAGGTTTATGTTCACATTCAATGATAACAGAGGTTTCTTTTCACATTCATTGGTAGCAAAGGAGAAGTAGCTATGTATTGGTATCCGTGAACAAGGCATATTTTGAAATTATCAGAGATTTAGAAGAAACGAATGACAAAAGACAGAATTAATGATGACTAAGGTAGATTATATTGAACCTGTGAATCTTTCCTGCATTGATTTTTCCAATCTCAACCTTGCGACAACTACAACACAAGGTCACAAGGTATTTTTAACTCTCACTTTTAATTTTCAACATTCGTTTCCCTGGCCTTTCATTCAGTGCATTGATTTAGGTGAAACTCATTAAAATTATTATGTATGGAATGGTTGATTGATCTCTATATAGTCATGTGTAGACTCTAGGTTTTTTTTACATCATCCATCATGTCATCAATGAAATTTTTTTGGGCTAAGTCTTTGAGCAAAGTCGACGACTTTTTGCCCTTCCTTAGGAGGAAACAATAAAATTGTTGCGGAATGAGAACCATCAAGGTTACACTCTGTATCAAGCAGAGTCTCTTAATATTTCCATTCAATCCAAAGGTTTGATGGGGATTTGTGTCTCTTTATATTTATTTCATACTCTCTTAATCTTTCCATTCAATCCGAAGGTTTGATGTGGGTTTGTTTCTCCTTATATTTATTTCTCCTTGTAATTACATCATGCTCTGCTCAACTCTGAAAAATCAATCCATTGAAGTATTTTACTTCATATTTTTTCATATATTCGTTTTTTCTAGGGGATTGGAAGGGGAGTTATGAAGCTTCTAAAGTGTTGATAAAGGCAAGCGATTTCATAGTCCCAATCAATGGGCTTCAATAGGTATACAGTTAAGCATTTGAACCGATATTTTTCATACTTGTCTAGCGCTTAAAAATGACATTTTTACATCATAACCACATACTACATTTTCTAGTGTGGTATATCTATTTTCCTTTCTTAATTTGTTAAAATTCATTCTTTCTTGTCAACCCACCATTAACACAAGATTGTTCAATTATGAGATTACCCCATTAGATGATGATAACTACGCTTATTGATGAAACTACAACTATGGTTTTCTAAGTTAGGATTCAACAGGACTTATGACAAACAAGGATACTTAAAATGTTTTATGAAATGTGTTTCTTTTGAGAGGATAATAGGGGGCTCCAAAATTTGAAGAAGTCGAAAATTTTGGTGGGTTGTTGTAGTAGTGACAATAGGTCATAGCTCTTCACCTTTATGTTGACAATATTGTTCTTTTGGCAAAGAACCATTACAATCTTGGCAAGTAACTCATATCCTCCATGATTTTTTCCCAAAGATGGATATGATTGTAAATACGACAAAACTAAAGTCATGATAATCAAATCCAAAACTATCACCTATGATACTTTCATTTATGACAACAACTCCTCATAGGAAGTTTGTTCATACAAATATGTAGGAATTGACATCTATCATAAGCTCATTTAGAATTATAGCATTGAGAAAATGATAAATGGAGGTTAGAAAGCTTACTATGGACTTGAAATCAATTGTAAGTTGGCATATCTTTGGATTTGGGATAAAATGAAGCTCCTCTTTGAGAGTGTTTTCTCTCATGTTATTTTTAATGACTATGAGGTTTGGGGTTGGTGTATATCTAGAGAATCATGGAGGAAGATTTAATAAATCCAAAATAAATTTAAAACCTACAACCCTAAGATTAAGGGAAACATTCTTTGCCCAATCCTCCTTATTGAATTTGATCTTTCCCCCATTGAAAGCATGGTTGTGACTATGTATCTTGTTAGCCTCCTGCTGCAGTAGGTTACTCATCTTTCATGATTGACATTTTTACATGCCAAATATGTCATACTTTGCATGCTCCAATTTTCCATATTTACTACAGAGGCCAAAGAAGGATGCCATGAGACTGTGCTAGCCTGAATGCCACTGATGTGTTCCAATTTTGATGTGCTATTCCATTTTTGAAGAATTTTTAGTTAAAGGGAGGTCCAAACAGCTTAATCTTGGTCTCCCTAGGTTTCAATTTCTTGTTTTAGAATATAGAGAATGAATATCTGTCCAAAACAGCTTAATCTTGGCAGATTCTTAGACAGGTAGAGAAGCAAGGGTGCTCAACAGCCTAATCTGAGCCCCTGGATGAAATAAGTGTAGATGTAGATAGGAGGGCAGTCAAAAGAAAGAGGATAATCAGGGTTTGCAAGTCTAAGTGCACCCAAACCAAAAAGAAGAAAAAATGCTAGGTAAGTAGGCTGGGTAGGTAGTGTTGAGGGTGCAGAATGTTGATTTGTAATCAATTTCAGGTTTTCAAGTGTCATATCTAGTTAAGTTAAAATTATCAAGCAATTTCCATTTGGAGGAGCTCAAGCAAGGCATGACTAACTTCCCCCTTCTTCCTTATTCCCTAAATCACTCACTAACTTCCCTAAAGAGGTCAAGATCTGCTTGATATCCCTTAGTTTCATCATTTTTTATATCAATTTGCCTTAGTAAAAATCTGCTTTACTCAAGGAATGTTCATTTCTTTTATGAATCATTTTCCCCCTGACAGCCTAAGATTCACATACTTAGCACTTTCTTATCACTTATCATATTAACTACTAACTTTACTATATAGCTCCCTATCTATCTCCCCTTCCCCTACTAAAATTATGTTAAATAACTCCCCCACATACTTATCCCCTCCCCCTAGTTGAAAAATAAACATAAAGTAACACTTGGGAATTGCTAAGTTTATTTGAAACTTAGCAAGAACCCTCCTTTTGTCTCAAAAAACCATCTTCTCATGCATTTCAGACTCCTTCTAATGCACAAAACCCTCCATCACTCCGTAAATCCTTCCTCTAATGCTTTCTGACTCCTTCACAAAGCATAAAATCCTCCCAAGTACCTTTAAAATCCTTCCAAGGCATCAAAAATCCCTTTTTGGGCTATCGGACCCCTTCCCATGCCTTGAAATTCCCTTCAAACATTAAAAAATTCTGCTTCAGATCATAAACGCCCGCATCACTTACCTTGGACCTTGCTCCGATTGCAAAAAGGTTCTATCGGACCCCCTCCGATGCGATATCGCAGTCGGGAGGGGAGTCATGTATTAAAACAACACATAAAGTGTGCCCCCGATTGGTTTGGCCGACAGCGATATCGCCGATCAGCGTATTGCTATGACAAAACAAAGCATGCATGCGCGCTGCCGATATGGTCATCGCCGATGGTCTATTGCCGATCGCATATAGGCGATCGGCGTTTCATATGAATCCACACCATATATATATGGGCCCTGTCTCTTATCCTGCAGCCGCATTCTCTATCCTGCCATCCGTCCGATTGGTCGTGCCCTAGATCTACGGTGGGCGGGTCTGTTCGCTTCCGAACCTATTTGATATGTCCAAGGATGGGCGTTTTTCCCCTGCCACGTCACCCTGCTGTATAACGCTGATCGCCGATCACCGATATGCTGAAGTCATCCGCCGTATCGCTGACATCATGCTGATGTCACCCACCAAAAAAAAGCGCGCAAGTGCGAAATCGCTGCTTAGGAAGCCCGGATTCAAAATCTGAGGCAGTTTTTGATGCGCGATTAACGCATAGCGCTAATCGCGCATCGCTATGGGAAATAGGCCGAAATGGGGAATCTTTTTCTTCAGCGGTCGTTTTTGCCTCGGAAGGGCAGAAAAGGGGCGATTTAGCATTTTAAAAGAGTATCAGAAGCAGAAAGAAGCCAAAACTCATGTCAAAGTGTATCAGTGTTGTGGTGAAGTGTACCAGTGAAGATTTCCTCAGTGCTCGAAACTGATAAAACATTAAAGAGCCCCTAGCAAGTCAAAGAAACAGTAAAATCCATTTAAAGCCTCTCAAATCACAGTTACTGCCCATCGAAGCTACTCAAGAGTAGTGGAGCAGAGACCAATGCGCAGTTATGATAAATAGCCAGCGCATAACAACAAAGAATGCATTCCTACTCATTTTGAATCAGCTGCCCCAACACGACACTTAGATAAATATTTCATGCATTTACTTCAAGATAAGATGAATTAAAGTACTCATTTCCCTCAGATCTGTTTAAGATATGCTGTAATAAATACTCTTACATATTTTCACTATAAAGAGACCCCTGAACAATGGAATAGGGTGGTTGTTAGTTGGCTGGTCCAATCCAGGAGAGACTCGCACTGTATATCTGATATGTTCTATAATCAAAGATTGTTGAAAGGATTGGAGCAATGACTGTGTGCTACGTATAGATGGTTGAAGAGTGACAGTGGAATTCTTGTGCTGCTACATGGAACAATAAGTGTTTTTCATTGTATTTTCATTATATATGTTTAAACCGCTATCAGATCATTGTCTAAATAGCAGGAAAAATGAATAGCCTAGACTTTTCTTAATTGCAATCTATGCTCAATTTCTGTTGTTTCTATATGTTTTCCTCTGAATTAGATATAAATATGAATTCCTTTTGGCTCATATTTCCCTGATTCACCCATGTATGACAGTTATCCAGGGATTCTTAACTGCCCCTAGATAGAGCTCATTCGCCTTCCCTCTGTTAAGCTGAGTGGGAGATTCTTAATTGCTTCTCATTCCTTATATTTCATTTCATCTCCTTTTAGCTTGAAGGTTGTTTTATGTGCAGCTACCTTGCTCCATTTTCCTCTTGTGACCAAGAAAACGCACCAGCAGTCCTACTCCTTGACTCCATGCCCAATGGTTTGAACTTATCGCACTATGCATGCCTCTCTGTTTGAAAGCATCATCCTTCCTTCCACCCAAACATAAACAAAACCCCTTTGAACCCAATAACTAGCCTAAAATCATCCTCAACAAAGCCAAATCATCAAGAGAGAGCCCTCTTTGATTGCAGGGGGCCTAGAACCTGCAGTCCAAAGATTGGTTTGTGGTTACCTCGGCCGTATCCCTTCAGGAGCCTAGGGACAACCTGAGTGTCAATATAATGGCGACTCCACTGGGTACCTCCTCGGATAATCTCACAAATCCAGTCCGAAGCTCCACTGAGGAAGAAACTGACCTTTAAAAGGTTTTTGTTCAACCTAGATTGTTAGAAAAATCCCCAAAAAACAAGCTAGAAGTTGGCTCCCAAAAAACATTCATGTTATACAAGATCAAATCCAGACCCAAATCCCCAACTGTTTTTGAAAATCCCAATATAATTCCTAAGATCCTTAGAAAACAAGAGCAGCAAGAAGATTTTGCTGAAACCGTTCCTGAAGCAGTTCAGCCAAGCTGTGTTCCAACCCCTATGAAAGTTTTATTTCGTTCAAACCCTACTTCCCCTTGTTCATCATCCTTTTCTCCAAATCCCATTTCTACACCTCTGTTCGCTACGCATACCACCACTACTCCTCCTATTATCCCAATTGCTCCAGTTGTTCCACTTATCCCTATTAATATGGCTAATAGATATGCACCTTTACAGCTGCCTGCTAATCCCGGGGCTATGCCTCAGGATTACCAGACTAAAATAACCTATTTTGATGGTACAAGTGCCTGTACAGCCCTTCAACATACAAAAAAAATGCAGGACTACTTTGAGAGTTATGAGATTGACGATGATAGTGTGAGAATGAAGATTTTTGTCCAAAGTTTGACAGGTGATGTCAGGACCTAGTTTAGAGCACTTCCAGCCAATTCCATAGCAGACCCAGACGCCTTATACCAGTCATTTATCAACAGATGGGAGAAAAAGAAAGATCCCTTGCACATTTTATCTGAATACGACAGTATCAAAAGAGGCCCTCAGGAGACCGTTTTGGACTACTGTGCACGATTTAATGATGTTTATAATGCAATACCACAGAACTTAAGACCTCCACCTGATCTTGCTTTGTACAAATTCCCTGATGGTTTTGATTCTGAAATGGCTTATCAGTTAAGGGAAAGAGCCCCTCAAAGCCTTGCCGAGATGCAAAATGTTGCTGTTAGTGTGGAGGCAAACCTAATTGCCAAAAGAAACAGAGCCAGAACCGAGAGAAGAACTATCTTTAAGGAAGAACCCTTAGCCTTAGACCAGAAACTAGATGCTATTATCAGTGGAATGCACAGGCTGGGAGATAGAGTGGAAAGTGTTGAGAGGAAATCATCATGGGAAGGACAACAGCCTAACGCCATAAGGAACCCAAATTTCAGGAAAGCTCAGAACACAAATACTTCCAGATCTAGCCTAGACCGTGATATAAGACCTCCTTTCCAAGAAAACTACACAGAGGCATCCACTTCTAGTGAGCCCACATAAGAGACTCACATGAACTTGATAGATTCGAAAAATGAGCAACAGATTTTTCTCACTCAAGAAGATCAAGATTACCATGATATAAATCAATTTCGCACTAAGTCTGGAGAGTCTTTTGATTTTAAACAAGGCTATGATTTTGCTGTGTATGAGGTCGACAAACAATATAAGCTGAGAACAAGAACTATAGATATCCCTGCACCTAGCAAAACAAAGGACAACAAACAGCCCATTAAGATTAAAGGCAAGGTTATCATAGCAGAACCAGTTGTTATTTCTATCCCAAATTCACACCAAGTGGCTGTAGAGGACATGACAGACATACAACCTCCTATTGATCGTCCTCTGCCTCCTTCTTCCACGAAAGAAAATTTGAACAACAATCCTAAAAACCTTCCCAAAACATAAATATCACAAAGTGTCATTCACCATAACGTAGATAATCAAAAGAAAAACACAGAGAATATTCTTGAAAAGGAGAAATATGTTGTTGCTAACGCAAAGATTCCATTAGATAAACCATTTAATTTAGAAGCAGAGATTGGAAAACTTAAGATATCCATCCCCCTCTCAGAACTTGCCAAGCATGATGTTTATATGCAACAAATTCAAAGGTCACTTCAAATACCAGAGGTCAAGGATGATGTAAATGTTTTATATGATACCCCTGAGCTGCTGTTTGGTCCAGAAGTTAATGGAAAATCAACATATGGATCTGTTCCGCCCTTTTATGTCAGTTTGTACATACATGACAAAATCTTGCATAATGCCATGTTTGACTCAGGTGCCTCACAATCTTATGCCCAAAGCTGTAATGGAAAAGCTAAACCTGGATGTCACGAGACCCTACAAAGATCTATTCTCTTTCGACTCTAGTCAGGTCAAGTGTTTTGGCTTAATCAAAGACCTTTGTGTGTCTTGAGTCCAATTTCCCAACAAGACAATCCTAATGGATGTAGTAGTTGCAGACATTCCAACAAAATACGGCATGCTCCTATCAAGATCATGGGGAGCGAAACTTCAAGGATCCCTCCAACTCGACCTCTCTTATGCCACTATTTCTGTCTTTGGGCAACCAAAGAGATTGTACAAAGAAACACTCATGAAGTATGTGGTAAGTAGTGAGGAAAAGCCCCAAAATTTTCCAATTTACTCAATCCATTCTGATATGGATTCATTTATTCTTTTTAATGATGACACCAATCGTCCAAACAATGAGAAGCCTTTAGCTTTAGAGCTAGAGACATGCATAAATGAAGAATCGGTTGCCCATTCCCATGACATGGTCACAACAATCAAGGCAACTAGCAAACAAGTAAAACCTCCTCAAACAGAAGTTGTAAGTCTATCCGACCCTAGAATGACTGAGACTCTTAATGCAAACCACAAGCAAGAAATTACATGGTATTTAGAGTTTGATGGTTCTGTCAACAAGTTAGGAGCAGGGGCAGGCGTATGGATTCACAATACACATGACAATAATACAAAAGGCCATGCCTAGGGACTAAATTTCAGATGTACCAACAACATGGCAGAGTATGAGGCTCTCCTCTTAGGCCTAAAACTGCTTAAGGTTCTAGGAGCTACAAAAGTGTCCATTCTAGGTGACTCTGATTTAATCATACAACAAATGAAAGGTAACTTTGTTACTAATGACAATAGAAGGAGGGCCTATAGGACTGCTGCCACAGAAATACTTAATACCTTCACTGAATCCGAGCTTGCCAAGATTTCTAGAAACCATAACATACATGCACACAACCTAGCCACTTTTGCTAGCACATGCAAGCTTCCCTTCGAGCCAAATCACCATTTCACTACTGAGATAAAACATAGGCCCTATGTTCCTAACAATATTAAAGACTGGCAAGTATTTGAAAATGATGCGCAGATTAACAATTTCCTCACTCTTAAGGGCGAGTTTTCAAATTTAAACATTGACATGGAGGCCATGAACGATTCCCAACAGCAAACAAATGAAGATCAACAGGCTGTAACAGCTGCAAAAGCAAAACAAATCCTGAACCCAACTTTTTTTGACAATGCAAACATAGAAGAGTTGAAACAAATGCATTTAGATAAAACAGCCAAAGCAGAGGCTGAGTTCATTAATCTAAAGAATAAATTTCTGCCTGCTGGCCTTACTCCATTAGAAGACATGTTTGATGATAATGATGTGCCCAAAAAGCCAAAAATGGAACCTCTAGATGATGCTATAGAAGAACACAACATAGGGACAGCAGAAAAGCCCAAAATGATTAAATTGTCCAAAAATCTGCCCCCTGATCAAAAACCAAAGTATGTGGAT
>APFE030118543.1:2243-23105 GCA_000404065.3 Pinus taeda
CTCATCATGAGTTTCCTTTACTACCCTTTCACCCTTAGTGACCATTTCTTGTAGCAACTTATTCATATTTATCTTCAATTCGTCCATGTCTATCTTCAAATCTATCTTCAAATCATCCATGTCTGTATTCAAATTTGTCTTCAAATCATCCATGTCTGTCTTCAAATCTGTCTTCCAGTCATCCATCTTAGCTTCCACGCCCTTTATCTTAGATTTCATGCCATTTATCTTAGCTTTTGTTAGCTTTTGTGAGGCTGACATTTTTTGCACTTGGTCTTGTAATTTTGATATATCATGTAGAATTTCTTCCTCTTCTTCATGATTCATGCTAGAGCTTTCAGGTTCCTTTCTAGGTGTTTGCATTTTCTTTCCTTGGCGCATCAGTTACCGATAATAATGCTCTACTAGCCCTTTGAATTCCTTCAAAATAAATTCAAACCAATCTTAAGCAAAAATTTAAAAAAATCTACACACCTTTTTTTTCTTTGTAAGAGCTCGATATTGCCTCTAATGTATCTCTGTACTTTTAGAACATCCAGTTCTGAAATTGTGACCTGTGGTAGACCTCTGTGTCCTCTTTCGAATGCCACCAGTCTGACCCAAATTGGGTTCTCCAATAATGAGTTATGCCAAATCTCCCACAGTGACCTGATTATATACCTTTTCAGAAGAGCGAGCTTGTATGAAGTGCCACGTGTCACTTTTTGGACCTCTGGCTCTGAAAAATATCTAGAAGAAACTAAAGTCCGTCCTCTTTTTGTACCTTTTTGCGAAATTTCAATCTGATGCTCAGAGAGAAATTTATGACAATTTTCCCCAGGTCACCTGTTTGGAATGTAATTCAGGAGTCTGAAAAAAGACCAACTTCCTCAGAACATATCTCCGCAAATATAGCGTGAAAAGCTCTGAAATTCGGACCCGAGCTGCAGCGCGATGTATTCTCAAATGGTTTTTTTTTCCACTTCTGAAACATCGCAGAAAAAAAAGTTATAGTGAAAATTCCACGATGATCTATTTGGAGCAGCGAAACCCTAGAACTTTCTCTGATACCAAATGTTATGAAACCAGCTCAAGAAAAGATAGAAAAGATAGATCAACACCTTAGAATTCAGCCTCTTTCAAGGGGCAACCTCCTTTACATTACATAAATGAACAATTATTGGATGATACAAATGAAAAAACCTCCTTTCTGTATATAGGAGTCTAAGGAGTCACAATATAACCCAGCCGACCTAAAAATAATAATATAAAGCCACAAAAATAACAATTGAGGGATTCTATGGGGCACAATAGTAACAGTATGGGGGAAATAGGGGCACAATAATATTAATAAGGGGTACAACTACCATAGTAATGGGGTAATCACTAGTATTATAGGGACCCAACAAGGTCACAGTGCAGCAAGTTAACAAATAATTACAGATCAGACTACAAAGAATGAGGAAAGAGAGGTATACATAGGTTCACCTTGACCAAGCAACGTATACATGCAGGTTCATTGACCACAAGTAGCGTATACGTACACACTCATTTTCACAGAATGAAAAGCGCGTATACCTTGGAAATCTAAGTTTTTGGACCGAGGTATTTGGTGCATGGTATTTTGATCCATGGTATTGGTCCAAGGTATTTGGTATGAGGTATTTACCCTAGGTATTTGGTCCAATGTATTGGTCCTAAGTGGTTTTCGTCCATGGTATTGAGAAAGGCCTAAAACTATAAAAGAAGGAGAAGATCATTAGGCCATGAGTGCATGTATTGAATATCTGATGAAGTGTGAGATCCAGTATGCAGGTTATCGGCTTATGGAGCTTTGTTTGATCTGAACCATGGATGAACCTTAGTGGTTGATGGAGGATAAGATCTAATGATGGATTGGGATCTTAAGGCTTGAAATGAATTATCTTTATATGGTTTGATCATGTTTAACCTAGATCTGCATACTGATGCATGTGTTGTTTTGTAAATGTTATGATTTGGGTATGACTGAAGTCTAGAGTAGCTGCAAAATTATGAATTAATATTCACAGACATATACGCTGGTTGGATTTGATAAAAGCACATATACACGCTAGTTCAACACATCTAAGTAGCGTATACATTATGTAATATGATATTTGAAGTTACAAGTGGATTTGACTGTTGTTGCAAAATTATGGGTTCTACTTTGTGGTCTGGTGACTGTAGTTTGATGACAGTATACTGAATGTTCAGATTGATTGATTGTGATTTGCTTCAATGATGATGGGATTTCAGTGATTCAGTTATGGGTGATTTAGAAATTTATGATTGAGTTTTCAATGATTAGTTAATGCATATGTATTTGATGGTTGTAGTGCAGTGGTGATTGATTTTGAGCTTCAATGTTGATAATGGGTATAGTATGAAAATTAGATGAAACAAGGCCTTCATGTGTATTGTTGTGTACTAGGAGCATCCAGTTTGAAAATTTATGAAATGTGGTCCCTGGAGTAAGAGAGAAGGTTGTAGCCTTCTATTGGTCGGCGCCTATGTACTAGTAAACATACCGTCTAGTACAAGACCTAGGGGGTTGTAGCTCCCTTCCAGTAGAAGCTAGAGAATGAGAGAAGGTAGTAACCTTCTACAGGTAGAAGCCTACATACTGGTATGTGTCTGCACCAGTACAATGTTGTAAACATATTTCTTATTATTAAAAGAAGATTGAGACAACAATAGCAGGTGGTTTTCACGCACATTGGGTTTCCACCTTAAATTTTGGTGTTCATGTGTGTTGCTTATGTGTGATGGTTCATTATGTTATTAACTGCTCATAGTTACTGTTTAATGTTTAATAAAGTACTGATGCACGGATTAAAGATCATCATATGATGAATTAATGGAATAATTAGTTTGTTGGATATACGCTTGTTTCCTTAAACACAATTGTGTGTACATGCGGGTTACCTTCATTGAAGTAGCGTATATAATTTGAGTATGAAAAGAAAAATATTATTGACTTGACTAATACTAATTCACCTCCCCCCACTCCCCCCACCCCCCCTCTTAGTATTATTTCCAACAATTGGTATCATAGCAGGTCCTTTGGTAGAAGCTTGATCACTTGAAGGAGATCCATAGAAAAATGGGAAAGAAGCTAAAGAAGAAAGAGCCTCAGAAGAAGAATACATCTCAAGGGAACTATGACAGTGGGAGATTCGATTGGGGATTATGTGGAAGAAACTCTTCATATTCAGAATCGCCTCAGAATGAAGATGAACAAAAAAAGAACTATCAGGTATGAATCTATTATCCTCTGGTGATACATTTCTCTGTCCATTTGAAGATGATGAAAGTGATCGTGAAACAACTAAATTTTCTCTTACAGGTGAGAGAGAAAGATATAAAATAAAGGCAGAATTTAAAAGGCTCACACACAAAATTAGAGATCAACAAGATCTATTGGAAAAAAAGGGAGTGTGCCTTCAAAGAAGAAGCTACCAAAATAAAAGCTCAACTAGAGGAAGAAAACAAGGAAAATGAAGATCAATGTCAAAAGCTGCAGGATGAAGTGACATCATTAAGAAATGAAGTAAATAAAAGGAGCACAACAATCAAGAAACTCAAGGACAGATCTAGTTACTAAGAAGGTCTTGCAGCTAAGATCCTCTCTCTAAAAGAAGATCTTGAAAAATCAAATAAGCAGAATGAAGAACTACTCCAATCTTCTTGAAGAACAAGAAAACGAAGTTCTTGAATTAAGGAAACATATGGAAGAAGGAATAAAATCTGAAGAAATCATGAAGAAACAATATCTGGAAAAGGAACAGAAATATAAAGTTGAGGTAAATATCCTAAAAGGTAAATTAGGAGAAAAGGATAAGCTTTTACAATTTCAAGATAGTACTAAGATTTTGGATGATATTCTCAGTAGTCAAAGGTTTCCTACCATCAAAACTGGTCTTGGTTTTCATGAAGGTGAATCTAGCTCACAAAGTGAAGCAAGGAACTCTAATGCAAAATCTGAAATGCTCAACAAGGAGATGAGAGGTCAATCCCATCAACAACCAAGGAAAGAAATTCTTCAAAGAAAATATTTTTCTCCTAACTATGGAAGTGATAGTCAGTTATTTCTTCAAATGGATAATGTTGAATGTTTTATATGTCATATTCTTGGACATGTTGCAGTGAAATGCAGAAGTAGAATGGTTCAAGATCATCACACAGAAAGACCATCAGCTTCCAAGTACTTTAAGGGATATTGTTTTTCTTGCAATATGTTTGGTCACAGAGCCATTGAATGTTATAGAAGAAATATGAAACATGTAAGATGTTATGCATGTAACAAGTTTGCACATATAGCAAAAGAAATGTAGGAGAAAATTTCGGGCACCATACCAAAAAGAGAAAACATCATCACACTCGAAGATATGGAAGAAGAAAGAAGTACAATTAGAAACTGTGGCATGGCACAATGTACAGACATGACAGACTTAGGGGAAGCCGAAAGTATGAAACTTCAATGTTCTAAATCTCATACGAAAGTTTCATGAAGACAAGTCGCGTATATATGCGAGTTCGAAGCTGCATAGTTGCGTATATGTAGTTTGAGAAAAATGTTGTGGGACAGACTCAGAAAAACGGATGTGATATGATTTAGACAATTATTAGTTATCTTTTCTGTCGTAGATGACTACAATCTATGGATGTTATTTAGAAGTGTTTTTATCGTCACAAGTTATTGATAACTTGATGTATATCTGATTGATGATGATGCCTTGATACTTCTTACTGATATATGCAATGATTAGATCTGACAGTGAATAGGTGGAACAGGTTCACGGGGAGAACATGCTATGCTTCTAACAAAGCATTGTTTGCATTATGTTTAGAAGTCTTTGGTACCTAATCAATGATGATGAGGCTTATGTTGCTAAAGTGTTTAATGGATACATCTTTCTATGTGACGGTTATGAGTTTCCCATGATGAAATCTCAGATGATACTTGTATTGATAAGGGTTACATAATTGTTATTCAGATCAGATTTATGGGTGATTGTGGATGAATTTTTGATGATGTATACAATACATATATGTTTCTTACATGGTGATCCTCATAAGGACAGGGAGAAGGAAAAAGATTGAGTACACAACTTCATTATTTGATGATAATCCACTCATTTCTTTTATGTTGGTGTCATCATGCCTTCAAAAATGCATATGGTGTAGTTATGATTCAGGATTCCTATAGTTCTCACATCGTTGAGGATTGTTGTTGTTGATGGTATCAAGAAAGATGGACAAATGACCATGCACTCATGATTTTCTAGATACATAATTGATGGACACACATTATGTTGGATACATGGATGATTACTTAAGTTGCATATTGATAAATATTGCTTGTTGGCCAAGAGCATGGTGTTATTGCAAGTTGCATGAAGGCATAGCTATTTGAAGACATGGCTTACTTAATCACATAATGATGATGACTTTTTACCTTATGATGATAGGTTGATACTCACATATGTTGATTATCATGGTTGATGCTTATCAGATGTGGGATGTTCCCCAGTCATGATAAATGGTTGATATATTGAAGGTTATTGTGAAAATATCATGCAGTTCTTGATAATGATGTTATGATCATAGATGATGTCTATGGTGTTTTCACATACATATGATATGATGTAAATGATTTTGTGCTACTGCTTGGAGATATGACATATGCTTAGTTGATTCATGGAAGGTTATGATAAGGCTCTTTCTACTAAGGAAACGAAGCAAGTTGATCTTGATGAGATCAAGAGGATGAGTTGATATCTGTATGCAGACATAACTTGTCACAGGTTGATGATAATTACATTGTCATATCTTGGGAACTAATTATGTACATATATATGTTGTTGTTCTAGATGTTGTTGACAGATGCTTAAAGAGTAGATCATACATGGTGTATGATAGTTGTTGATGACCATCATGGTCTTGTTTAGATAATTGGTCTTTGTTATAAATTTCATATATATCATTCGATGTAAAAGTCATATAAAGACCCATGATGTAATAATTTGTCTTTGTCTGTTGTAGTCTTTTGATGAGTACCTAATGTAATTTGTAACCCCACTATGCATGGGAAGGATGATGTAATAATTTATATATTTCAATCATGTATATCCCCACTTAGTTGGGAGGATGAGTCAAATTCAGTATATCCCCACTTGGTTGGGAGATTGATATATGTATGAGTCATTGGTGATAGGAAGTTAAAAGTCACTTAGTTGAGTTATAGAGTCATGTTATTCTTTTGGAAAATATTTGCAGACTTTGCATGTGCTCAGGGGGAGCATGGATGATATAATGCATCTCAGCATGTATAAAGGGGGAGTTCAATCAGAAAATTCAGCATGTATTCAGGGGGAGCATGACCAACATAATGTATGTCAAAGGAGGAGCATGACCCTTTTCCTTTAATATCAAAGGGGGAAAATATCTTGGTTTGCCCTTTGCCCTTGATGTTAAAGGGAGAGAGTGTTTTGGTGTTGCTTTTTATCTCTAACAGTTTCTACAGCTTGTGGTAATCAACACCAACATGGTTTCCATCAAGTCGAAAGGGAGAGATTGTTGGCATTATGATGCATGTGTTGTACTTGATGGCAGCCCATTTGTAGCAGACCAACTCACTTGTATATGGTAACTAGATGAATCTATAGAAGAGATATCGGATGTGACAGAATGCATGACAATTGTGACAAAATGGAGGGTAGTTCAAAGCAATCAGTTCAAAAGTAATGTACAATGGAAACTCTCTTAGATGATAGGTCACAGTGCAGCAGGTTAACAACAAAGAATTATAGATCAGACTACAAAGAAGGAAGAAAGAGAGGTATACACAGGTTCACCTTGACCAAGTTGCGTATACATGCAGGTTCACTTACCACAAGTAGTGTATATGTACACATGCACTTTCATAGAAGGAAAAGCACATATACCTTGGAAGACTAAGTTTTTGGACCGAGGTATTTGGTCCATGGTATTTTGATCCACGGTATTGGTCCAAGGTATCTGGTCCGAGGTATTGACCCTAGGTATTTGGTCCAAGGTATTCGTCCTAAGTGGTTTTGGTCCATGGTATTGAGAAAGGCCTAAAACTATAAAAGGAGGAGAAGATCATTAGGCCATGAGTGCAAGTATTGAATATCTAATTAAGTGCGAGATCCAGTATGCAGGTTATCAGCTTATGGAGCTTTGTTTGATCTAAACCAAAGATGAACCTTAGTGGTTAATGGAGGATAAGATCTAATGATGGAACGAGATCTTAAGGCTTGAAATGAATTATCTTTATATGGTTTGATCATGTTTAATCTAGATTTGAATACTCACACATGTGTTGTTCTATAAATGTTATGATCTGGGTATGACTGAAGTCTAGAATAACTGTAAAATTATGAATTAATATTCACAGACATATACGCTGGCTGGCTTTGCTAAAAGCGCGTGTAAAATGATAGTTAAACACATCTAAGTAGCGTATACATTATGTAATATGATATTTGAAGTTACAAATGGATCTGACTGTTGTTGCAGAATTCTGGGTTCTGCTCTATGGTATGGTGACTACAGTTTGATGATAGTATACTGAATGTTTAGATTGATTGATTTTGATTTGCTTCAGTGACGATGGGATTTTAGTGATTTAGTTATGGGTGATTCAGAAATTTATGATTCAGAAATTTATGATTGGTTTTCAATGATTGGTTTTTAATGATTGGTTTTCAGCGGTGATTGCATCGGAGGATTGGAGTGGAAGAGACATATAATAATGTGGACCTATGGAAGTCACCGATAGTGATTAGCAATAATTGCATCGGACCCCGCCAAAAGAGAGCACCGATATTGCAAACCAAGGGGACCTCCGATTGCTGATAAGGCGATTTGATCTAGATTGTCAGACCTCATCACTCCAGATCAATGGTTGCAAACACTAGGCGACTTGACTTCGGTGTATGATAAGCATGTCATTGGGAAAAGGTAAAAAGCAATGTTTTCCTGTGGTTTCATTTTGTTTCTATGTATTCATATGTTCTGATATATATGGACTGCAATGGTCTGCAATTGGGATATTACAATAAATCAATGGTAAGGGGTGATTGGATGGATCATTTTTTATCCATTTGGAGGTTTTAAGGCTAGATGCCTATAAAATGCTTCTGACGCTTATATGTCGCATAGAACTTTAAAGGTTCATTAATAAGGGAAAGTTAAGTCCCGATAAGGTATATATGTTGTGTAGCCTTAGGGTTGCACCATTTTCTTTTAGCAACTTTCGGACTTTCGTTTCCTTATCGATGGTTGCTATGGCATAAGCCCCTGCAAATTGTGATAGCTTCGTGAGATTCTCTGATGGGTCAACAAGAGTGTCCTTCCACACAACATGCATTGGTTCATTCTCTAGAGTTGTAACACCTGCGGTGTCTAGTTTCCTTTTCTTCCTTTGTCTTTTAACTATAGCCTTATGAGTAGGATTGTAGAATATATCTAATGAAGGTATCTCTTCAATTCTCAAGACAATTTCAGAAGTAGGAAAAGAAAGAATAACCTCAATATCTAGAGTACCAGTAGCCCCTTACTCTATTGATTCTGGATTTTCTTTGTGCTGAGTGTGCTTGGGGGTTTGAAAATCAGATGTTTCCTCAATATTTGTGTCCGTTTGGAGCTTCTTATTGAAATGCTCCCATTCCTATTATGGGTCAAGGACTGGAACCTTACCAGATTGAGATGAAGTAGAAGCAACGTCTGCCTACTTCTTTGCCAAGGCTTGTTTGGCCATTTCCTCAGTACTTCCAGCTATATCTTTCTCAGAGTCTTTATTTGTATTTCCTCCTCCATTCTGAGATTGTTTTCTTGAGTGTTCTAACTCTTGAGTTGACTTCTCTTAGGTTTACTCATCATAATTTTCTTTTGAAATTCCCTCCAAGCTTATGCTAGGAGTTAGTTCTCTTATTGGTTCAATCTATAATAGGTCCAATGGTACCTTTAGCAGTCTCCTATCCTATATACATGAAAAGAATTAATATCTTCTAGGATTAACTGTAATGATGCTGAATGTAGGACTTGTGCAAATTTTTTTGCTCCTTGAAAGAGGTCATCAAAGGCGTCCTCTTCATGAGAAAACTATTTGACTTCAACGATAGTGGTAAATTCTTTAGCAACCTGATTTGGATCATACTTTCTCCCTAGAACTGTGTCCAATTTCAGAGACATAATAATATCTACTTCTTTTACTGCATGCCCATATTCATGTATTATGAAAGCACCAGATTGTAATCAAAAGGCTAGCAAAATGGCCTTCTTCTGTTCTATCAAGCCTTTGTTTAAACCACCCTCCCCTATTGTCTGGTAAGCTATTTCTCTGGCCAATAGCTTGTCTGGGACATAATATGGAGGACATGCAGAGAAGAAATGCTCCAAAAAACTCTAATGTAAGTGAATGTCTCTTCACTGAACCATCTAGCAACTCGCAAGATGTCTACTTTGGCCTCTTCAGAAAACCTAGGGGTTGTTCTATCAAAAACAATTTTATGAATAGGTGGCATAAAATCTAGGCATATTTTGTAAAAATGGGGATGGAATTGAGAATCCCACAAAATTTTATGGTATACATGGATGGGAAGTGGGTTTTGTACAATCCACTTCCATTCCATGTTTGGAATCTGAGAACAAAAATAAATGGCGTCCATAACAAAAGAACTCATAAAGAAAGGGGGAAAAAATCCTAAAGAAACACTTCTCTTCTGCCTATATTCCATAATGGATTTTGTTAAATTTTCTAATAAAATCTTACTCCATTTCATAATTTTTGTGTTAACTACCGCATCAATTAATGGGATCCACTCCATTGAAAATTTGGTGCTATCGGCTTTACCAAACAACCTACACATCATCATTGCTGCGAAATTATGAGGGGAAGAAAGGGATGTTATTGGGTACATACCAGATTTATCCCATTTGAATTTGCCTCCACCTGACCTCCAGGTTTTTGTAACATCAAACGGGTCCTTGTTCTCTTTAGCGAAATGCTGAAGGAACTCTTTTTTGTAGAGATTTTGAGGCTTTGGTAGCTAATACATTTGTCGCAGATTTTCTGGTGTGGAGGACCCCATTATCTCTTTTCTCTTATTCTTGAAATTTCTGTCCGAGACATCTACATCATTAATTAACCATTTTATCATATCTGTGTATGGTAATATCTTATGTCTCGTAGCTATTCGGTGAAAAAATGAACATGTTGGTTCAAAATAGGAGGCGTCAAATGATTCTTAGGCATCAGTCGTGGCCTTTGTTACTAATGGCCTGGGCTTCTCTTCTTCTAGTAGGTTATACATAGCTTCCCATGATGCAGTTCCTTCGTCTTTGCTACAGGTGGTATCAGAGAAAAGTGGTGTCATATCCAATTTCTCTGATGCAGAAGATTTTCCTTCTTTGTCATTTTTTCCTTCCTTGCCCCGGAAGTGATAATTGATGCTATGTGATTCGTTCTCCACATTTCACTAGTTTCAATCCCACTTCTTCACCCCTGTGAGCATCACCCGATGCAATGAGTGCTAAGTGAACTATTCAAAAATCATGAGAAATTAGTCAGTTATGACTACCTTTCATGGAAATGGTCATACGTTTGAATGACTTACTTAACGCAGTTGAATCCGAAAAATGATATCTAGAATATAAACTATTAAATCAATAAATGGGGGGGTTGTTGAACAATACAACAAAAGGTTAGTTCTACAATAATGCTAGAGTTTTATAAATGCATGCAAGGACTTGTTGACTTCTAGTGATTTCCATCATCAATGACACACAAGGCTAGCTTCAACAATGTTAGACATGACATCATATTGACATCAATGAAAACCTTATCCAACAATAAAATGTGTTTAACATTTCCATTTTGATGACTACTCCTGGATTTGCTTCTTTACTGGAATGGATTTCCTGCTGCACAAGAATAATGTTATCCATAATTTGTCTTTGTTGAATGAAGCCTCCTTGGTTCTCTGAGATAATCTCAAGTTATCTTCAATCTAGTCACTATAATTTTTGTGAGAATTTTTTAGGAAGCATTACAAAGGGAGAGATGTCTAAATCTAGAGAAGTTCAAAGGATTCGACTATTTGGGGATAAGTGCAAGAAGGAAAGAGTTTATGCTACCCCCAATCTTTTCTTTCCTTTGTGTTCCATTTAACATTCTCAACAAATATTTTTTAATAATAAGCCATAAGGCCTTTTAAAAGAATACAAAGAATCCATTTAGGCTAGGGGTCTTGTTGAGGTTAGAGACCATATTGCATCCATAACCTCTGATTCCTTTATTTCTTTGATTAGTTTTTCATTGGATGATTATGAGAAAACAAAGGGAACACATTGAAGAAACTCCTAATATTTTTCCATATATGTGCCCTTATTTTCTTTATAAAGGGCCAAGAAGAAAAAAAAGGCTTTCTGCTCAATATATTCAAAGTATGTTAGTTTCAGCCTTTCATTGGTGGCTATCTTCTTTAATCGGTTTTTCATCTCCCTAGAATTGTATTTATTATGAAAAAATGTAGTGTTTTGATCTCCTTATTACAACCATAAACTCTAGGATTTCAACCTCCATAATTCTTCTTCTTGTCTACTTGCTGAATATATTTATCTTGTTAGATCCTTCTCTTTATCCAGATGTGAGGCCTCCACCTTTCTCCTTCCAATCAAACTTTGATGACTTTCAATTTATTTAATTAGTTAAAGTCTCTTTTTCACAGGGGGTTGATAATTATATTTTTCCAACTTCCTTAATGCTTGCTTCACCGATCTCATATTTGATTTCTACATAAAGGTCGGTGATCCAATCACTTGAATTTTCCATGCTTTCTTAAATTTTGTATGACTCCTTCCTCCTTTAGTCATCCTAGTTTAAATCAAAATTGGTTGGGCCAAGGTCTTCCACATGATCAAGCAACAATGAGATAGGTCTATGGTTTATCTCACCTTGTGCCAAGATTGAAGAGAAACAACCTATCCCTTTTGGAATCTAGTCATTGTGCATTAGAAAGAAATCTAATCATGCTACAATATGGCTCCATGTGCTCCTTTGATTGGTCCACGAGTATCTTTCCCATTTAGGAGGTATGTCCACTAGATCTCATTTACTTATCAAATATTTTATTCTCTGTATGAATTGCTCATGTACAAGATTTCCCCCTATCTTCTCCATGGATAAGAGGATGGTATTAAGTCACAACTTATGATGTTTTTGTTGTACCATGATATCTCCTTGAGTGAGATCACTGAATCCCATTATTCCACCTTTTCCCCATATAATACAAGGGCATAGACATTCATAACGGGGATATACTCCTCTGTATATTTTCTTTCTAAGAGCAATGCTATCCAAAATTGAGGATTCAAACTATTGATTAATTTAAAGAGAGAATCTGACACTTAACTTCTGTATTTAAGAATATAGGATGTAGAGATAAGGATATTAAGAAAGCTATAAGAAACATTGTTAAGGAAAGGTCCTCTCTAAAGGCCCTCAAGATCATCGTGGTAAAGTGTTCATACCATTCATTAAATGATTTATAGATAATATTGCAAAGATTTTGGGGAAGAAGGACATATTCACTCAGTTTACAACATCAGGAATGACTAGGCAAAGAATGAGGTCTCTCAAGGATAACATCAATCAACAACAACTTAAAGGGGTTTATAAGATTGATTGTTCTTGTGGTAAGACTTATATTGGAGAGATGAGATGCTCATTGCAGAAAAGACTAAAAGAGCGTTGAGCCGATATTAAGAATGAAAGATCACACTCTTCAACTCTCGCAGAGCACTCCTCGAAGACCAAGCATCATGTTTGTTTAGAAAGTGCCAAGAATATCGCCAAAGAGGAACACCATCAAAAGATAAAAATCATAGAAGTGCTTGAAATTATGAAGTATCCACATAATCTCAATAGAGATGAGGAAAACAAAATTAGTGGAAATTGGATTTCTCTAATCAAACATACTAATTATTTTGGTTCTCCTTCCTAAGGTATGGTATCCTAGGTATAATTTTCTATCCTTTACCTTTTTATATTTCTTAGGATTAAACTATATTATATTGGATTTAATTAGAAATTCCAAACCTTTGCTTTAGGCTCTATTTTAGTGATTAAATAAAATTAATATTTATTATGAATAATAAATAAATAAATTATTATTAATAATGATTATTTATGCATAATAATTATTATTTATTACATGTTAATAAATAAATTATTATCAATGAGTGACTATATTAATTATTATTAATATGTAAAATAATTAATAAATTTATCATTTCTTTAGTTAATTAATTTACTTCATTCCCTTAATTAATAAATTAATTATTTTTGTGTTTCTTAGATTGATATTTATGTTTAGTGAGTTATTAATAAATTTATTAATGATTTTGTTATTAAATAGAAATTTATTAAATAAATAAGATTAATTATTATTAATGATTATTTATTTATAGTAATAATTATTTATTTATTATAATGAATAAATAAGTAATTATTATTAAATAAATAAAACTATTATTAAGGATGATGATGATGATGATGGTGGTTAATGTCCACTGAGACCAAACTTTGGTCTATTGGATCTAAAGAAACAAATTATTTAGTTTGATTTAAGATTTTATTTCTATGCTCAAAAAGCTTGGAGAGAAGCCTCCCAAGCTCACTATAATTTTGACTTCATAAAAGGCTAGGAAGGTCAGTATTGCGACAAAAATTATGAAACTGAGATCTAATGTGGTTGTACGCGGGGCACTCTAAGAGGAAGTGGTTTTCATCCTCAATGTTCCTATTATCACAGAGATGGCAGATTCGTTCCGTCCATGGTGTTTTAGGAACTGCCCAACGACTTGTTTCACTATGGAGTTCATGAGAGTTCATTCTAAACTTTGCTAAATTAATTTTCTTCTTTGAGCTAGCTAAAAGAAGAGATACTTTTGATCTTCTAAGGTGGGGTTGATGACCTTCTTATAATGACTTAATTTTCTTTTAGCCGCTAAATCTTTCTCACACCACATTTTTCTTTGAACTTAGAAGTAACAATATTTTTAATGTTATTAATGTTTTGCAGTGCATCGTTCTCGTTGATCTCCCAATGGTTTATCCAGGCCCTCATATCTTTATACCACCCTCGTTTGAGCCTTAGATGGTTTTGGCTGGAATTTAAAGCTAGCTTGGGAAGTCTATGATCTCCTATGTTATTGAGCTTGTGCTTGTACAACAAAAGCCTAGTCATAGCTAGGCTTTCTATAGGGGAAAGACCTACTTCTATAAGGAGAAAAGGATAGGGTGTATTGCTTTTAATTTTTAGGTTATACGTTATAAAGCACTTCTGGATTTTCTCAATCTTTCTTCAAGATTCTCTAGAGATGCTACAACCCCAAACCTCACATCCATATAAGATAACAAGAGTGACTAAAGTTTCAAAGAGGAACTTCTTTTTATCCCACATTACGAGATTTGTCATTTTACAATTATTTTCAAGACCAAAGTAAGCTTTCCACCCCCCATTAATCCTTTTCTCAATGCTATAGTTCCAGTTGAGCTTGTGATGAATATCAATTCCTAGGTACTTGTAAGAATATATTTCCTCCAAGTTATTATTGTCATACATAAAATTAGCATAGGTGTCCTTCTTGGATTTGATAATCATAAATTTTGTTTTCTCAGTGTTAACAATCATACCCATGGTAGAGCAGAAATCCTTAAGAAGCCTAAGCTGCTTATCAAGATCACATGGACACCTTGCGAGGAGAACAATATCGTCAGCATAGAGAAGAAGGATGATGATTAGCCCAGCTAAGATCGTGCCATCACATCCTGCTTCCTTTAAATAACCTTCAAGCTTGTCAATGTAAATACTTAATTATTATTATTTATTTTTAAATGCATTATTTTGGTTTGATAAGTTTAGGTTTTCTATCGACTCTTTTTAATTATTAATTTTGTTTTTTTAATATATTTATTCATCTTTCCTTTTGTTCATTTGACTCTTCTTTCATTCATTCATTCTTTTCCCTAAAGATTGATCCCTCTTGGGATTTGAAACATCGACAAAATTCAAACTACACCATGGAGAATTGGAATCATCTTATTATAAACATAGCCTATAGAAATTTGAAATCTAACAAAACATACCTAATTCACTAAAGGCTCCACGAGAGCTTTGAGCGATTCCAATGCTATTGTTAGAGTCGGTTTAGTCAATCCTCCGTCAGAGATCAAAACTCTTTATGCATTTCATTTTTAGGTATCCCGCTCCATTCACCCAGCTACATTCCGCTAGGGGCATGCCATAATCTGACGGAGAAGGTCGTGCTAGTCAGTCCCCTTCATGTCTGGCTCCTGCTGGCTCATTTCTTTTGTCAATAGTCATCAAAGCCCATTACAGTCAAGGTCTGGTCCTTTAAAGGACAGAAGTCATTTTCGATGTCTAGGTCTAGGGATTCATCAATTTGGTCTTTGAACATGTCCAGTAAAGCCATGCAGACCAGAGTGAGGCCCTTACACAGTCATGGTTCAGACAGCTTCATCATGTGGACAGACTTCGACTCTTCTTCAAAACTCTGTTTTGAAGAAAAGTCAAACAGTGTTATTTATGACAAAATTTTCAAAAAAGTTGTCAGTTGATTTCTTCAGATGCAGTCATGGTTTCCATGGCCAAATGTCCTGTCATGCCATCCCTGCAAAGAGTTCCGAAAATTTCATCATTTGAGCTAAAATTTCAAAGGGAAAGTGAAAATCAGTGTGTTTTAAAGTCAGTGAAAAAGTGCCAAACACAACATTAGAAAAATGGGTTTTCAAGGAAGCAAAAATTAAACCCATCTCTTCCAAGGCTATATATACATGTTTTCATCCAAATCAAAGGAATTGTGCTATTACAAGCCTTGGAGAAACATTGCAAAGGTGTGAGTGTGCAATTGTGAGTATTTGAGTGAGTTGGAGGCGGTTTTAGGGGGCGCGGCGCATATACCAAGTAGCTCGACGCACACAGAGCCTTCCCGCAGTTCAATTTTTCTAAGAGTGCAGTGCATACCCAGGGCACGGCTCACTGGGCTTTGCGCGTAGTGCACACAGACAAAGGGCCGAAACAAGTGCCCAATCACTTCCAAATTTTGGTGAAGCCTATCAAATTGAGAGGTAGGCCTTATAACATCCCTTGCTCATCAAATTTTGTCAATGATATGGTGTTTATAGAGATGTTTGAATGCCACCAAAATGCATAAAATCAACCATAAGAAATCACCAAGAACCATGATGGGTAGGGTTGTTAAAATGTGTTGTTAGTGCCAAGGTTTCATTCCACCCAACGTTTTCCCCTCATCTATCATTTTTCCCATCCTCCCTCTCTCATTTTTCCTAAAATACCTTCCCTAAACTACTACCAAACCCTCTCCCCTATCCGTCCACTATTTGGCCAACATGACACCCCAAACCCTACCCTCTCAAAAACCCCAAACTCCTCCCATATCCCTAACAAATTTCTCCCTATAACCCCTATTCCCATTACATCACTCCCTTCCTAATACTCCCTGTTTCATTGTTCCCCTTTGTGACATATATCACAAAGGCACCCAGCCTCACACCATCATCAAAGGGAAGCCTAATCACAATCCACATTGCAGTCATGACATCACAGCATTCGTCAGAGTATGAGATGGAGATAGACAGTGACTCATCATCAGAAGAGCAGGCTCCCAGGAGACACCACAAGAGTAGCAAACATGTCAGGGATGAACGCACTACCCTCACTGAGTTACAAGCATGCCTTCTTGCCATGTCATGCTTCCAACACCTATCATGTTTTGAATTTTTTCAAAGGGTGGAAAATGTTAGAGTTCATCATGAGTTGGCCCGTTTATTTGTGCTTCATCTACATGGAGGTCAGTCTATCTTGGCCGGGGTCACTTGCACATTGACACCCGAAGTTATATCAGTGGAAACAGGTATAACAAATGTTGGAGAACAATGGCATAAGAAGAATAAGGTAGATAGGCAACACTATGAGCCTTACATCAAGGCCAGATTCTTGAGGACCAGTAGGCAATCATGGGGCTGCAAAGCATCCGTGAGAATCGACAAGCTGCCCAGCAGAGGAGGATCGAACTCACTACCTTTGAGCAAGAGATCAACAACGACCATCAGTCTTGGTTAGAGTGGGTCAATCTACACCTGGAGAGACTGCTGGAGAAGGTTAACAGGGACAAAACCATATTGAGGAGGATGGCTTGTCATTACAGGGCACAAAACATGAGCGCAAAGGCCCGAATAAGGAGCTTGAAGGCCAAACTGAGCAGAGAAACAAAAGAGTCAAAAGAGAAAGATCGGCTTCGAATCTTGGTTGAAGCTTCTGTGGCCCAAAATAGTGCCTCTTAGAGAACCTCCAGCCCAAATTTCAAGAAATTTGGGACAATTTTGGTCACACGGGAATTTTTTTGCACAAACACAGGTTTTTTCTTTATACGCGTCGCACCAGCACGCGACGCGTAGGATTGGGAGCTCCAAATGAGAAATGGTTTGCATTTTTGGATTTAGAAGGAAAAATAATGACCACTGGCACTTGGGCAAGAAATTTGGGCATGATTTGAGTCTCCATGAGGTCACAAACACCCAAAAATGGCCTCACTGCCCCTATTTTGACACATAGGAAGCAGTCTTGGGAGAACGAAAATTTGGAGGGGAAAATGAGCTCCAAATTCAAAAATTTCACTTGGGTTGGAAAGTGGATAGTACAGGGCTTCCAACAAGCACACTTGGGCACATTTTGGACTCCTACAAGTGCCTCAAAATTGGCCTCAAAGTGGCACAGCGCATACAGGAAAGGGTGCAGCGCATATAGGAAAAAAGGCCCAAATTGCCTTTGTTTCGGGAAATTTCACTTCGTGACTTTTCATAAGTGGGCCCCCTCATATAAACTTCACTTTTTTGGAACCAAAGGTGGCATTTAAATTATTTTCACTCCAGATGGGCATCTATCCAAGTGGCAAAGGAAGGCAAAGGGTCACCCAAGCCATTTGTCATGTTTGTGGCGCTGCACCTGTAGCTGATGTTTGGCTCTCCACCTTCATTTTGTAATGATTCGAGTAACTCCCCATCCCTTGGGCATTCTATCTCTTCATGGCACATTCTATATATTGTATGCAAACCATTTTCAAAGGGTTGGTTGGCTTGTAACTTCTCGGAGATTGTGGGAAAGAAACTTTGTTTCTGCATTGTATATTTTTTACGGAGGATTAATGAAAGGCAGTGGCTCTGTTGCATGAGATTCATGTGGTTGTGAGTGTAGAAAATGTGTCTCTTATGTTTCATATATATCTTTTTATGTTTCATAGTTCATTTCTAGTGAGGTAGAATTCAATTTTATTTCTCTGCCTGTGGGAAAATTTCATGTTCAGTGTTCATTCTTCTGTTGAAAAGGATTCATGTTGTCCATGCCTTTTCACCCTCTTAATCAATCTCTCCATTCCGCACTATCTTAAATTAAATTGCTAGGCTTTTCGCCTATCTTGCCTCACGAAGTAATCCATGCCTTTGTATTAATTTCTCTATTCATTGAGGTCCATTGGTCCCATACCATCCCAGAATCACAGTCATTCATAAAAATCACTTCTTGTGTCCATATTCACTTACTAGCCTAAGATAAATAGTTCATTGTAAGTCATCTCAGGCCTTTTCGTTTATCTATTCATTGAGTTTGACTCGGAGAGGGCCCTCTCCTATTCTGGTAGGGCTAGCTACCAGACTGAGCGTGGTTTGTGGTTACCCTGAATTTTGCCTTCTTTCAGCCTAAGGCGGATTTAAGTGATAACATAGTGGTGACCATACTGGGGAAGAAATCAATCCCCTTGCTTCTTAATAATTCTAAGCTTCCAGATGATAAGTTTAGGATTTGATAGGCTGAGTAAAGTTGGTTGTGTCCTTTGATTTTTCTCAATAGAACGCTGGGTTCTAGAAGATACACCAGAGCTAATCCGGATCCCGACCCTCCGCACATCTACAAAAATCCCAATTTGATTTCAAGAATTCGTCATCAAGAAAGCTCTATATCGCCCGTGCTCAAATCCCATTCATGCTCGGACATTTTTGAGTATATTGAAGAGCTAGAGTTTGATGAGCAGTTTGAATTATCATTGTTCGAAACCAAGTCCGAAAGAGCGGTTGACTCTACTATCCACAATACACAGTTTCTTATAGACTTGGAGACGAAAAGGGCTAACGAGTCTATTGATAACTACATAGTAGCTCAACTTCAAACTCCAATTGCTAGCCCCTTAAAAACTGTGCACACTCCTCCAACACCTTTGAGGACAAATCCGCCAAAAGTGATGGCTTCCCGTTTTGCACCTCTTGTTTTCCCTCAAGTTTTAGATGATATGCCCATTGATTACCAAAGAAAAATCCCATTTTTTGATGGTACTCCTAATGGAATTACTGCTCAGCAACATGTGGATAGAATGGAAGATTTCTATGAACTTCATGAGATCGATGCGGAGAATGTGGCAATGAGACTCTTTGTACAGACATTTGCAGGTGAAGTGAGGAAATGGTTCAGAGGTTTGCCAGTTGCTCGTATTGCTACCTTGGCTGACCTACAAAGACAATTTTTAAACCACTAGGAAGTGAAGAAGAATCCTCTTCAAATTCTGGCCGAATATGAGCAAATCAAAAGAAACGCTGGTGAGTCGGTCCAAGATTATTGCACTAGATTCAATACAGTTTATAATGAAATTCCAGATAATCTAAGGCCACCTATGGGACTAGCCATGTTGAAGTTCCCGGATGGTTTTGATGCTGACATGGCTTATCAATTGAGAGAAAGAGAACCGGCCATAATGGAAGACATGCAGAAGATAGCGGTTAGTGTTGAAGCAAATCTGCTAACCAAGAGAGCTAGAGAAAAAGCATAGAAGAAGGTCACTGCAAAGGAAGAATCTTCCTCGGTAGATCAGCTACTTCGGAAGGTAGAGAAAATGCTTGAAAGAGTGAAACTTGACAAACCGGAGCCACAAGTTAGAAATCCTAACTTCCGTGGCCAGCAACAACCACAGTATATAATAAGACAGAGAGATCAGCGAGCTCAAGAGCCGATTGCACAACCACCAGTACAGACACCTTTACAGCAAAACTTTGTGCATGGACTAGAATCAGATGAGCACGAGAATGTAATAGGTGAAGAAAATCACCTCTTTACTCTTGATGATTTGCCTACTTATCTCACTGAAGAGGAGGAGTATGCAGGGAATTCAGCTGCACACAAAGATGTAGATTTCATTCTAGCAAGCGACACCGTCTTGGAGGAGGAATCAGATGAATACCAAAGAGGCTACATGAATGCTTTGTCTGCCCAACAACAGTGATATTCACTTAGAAACAGAGATGTGCTGGTCAGACCCATTCAGAAAAAGAAGGATGTTGAAGCGTCAAAGAATAATTCAGCAGTACACAAAGGAAAGGAAAGGAGGCTGTTGATCCGGAGAGCAGCAAATCAACATCAGCAGAACCATCACATCAGCAAGTTGCATCGAAATAAAAGGAGAGGAAAGAAATCTTAGTCAAAGAGGTAGAAAAGATTCCCACTTTCAATTTAGAGAATGAGATTTCTAAATTGAAGATATCCATCCCCTTGACTGAAATATTGAAGAATAGCAGTTATAAAGGACAAGTATCTAAAATGTTGAATTTAGACCCAATGTCCGACATGGTGAATGTCGAAGATGATCAACCTGAAATGATTTTTGGGCCAGCATCAAATGGTGAGTCTCCTGATAGTGATGTGCCACCTTTTTACATTAGTTTAAGGTTGCACGATTTTGTGTTACATA
>APFE030118543.1:32997-43464 GCA_000404065.3 Pinus taeda
TCAAGAATCCTACCTTCCTTCCAATCACAGTCAACATTCCCTTGAAGTCAGAAAGCTAGCCTAAAATCATCAACTAAGGTTGAATCTAAAGGAGAGAGCCCTCTCCGATTGCAGGTGGGCTAGAACTTGCAATCAGAAGATTGGTTTGTGGTTCCCTCGGCCGTATCCCTATTAGGAGCCTAGGGACAACCTGAGTGTTAACAGGTCATATACAAATTGTTTCCTACAAGCTAATGGTATACAGTAGCATAAACTTTAGGGGAAGTACAAGTGACTGAAAATTTCACTCCAGATTGAAAGGAAGAAGGGGATGGCTTACAATTTTCTATGTGAAAGTGGCATAGAAGATAATAGGCATACTTGGATTGGGAAAGGGAAATACCTTAGATTGCAAGACTTGAAGACCAAGAAAATAATGTAAGTGTCCTAATTCTGTCATTTCAAACTTCTTTTTAAAGCTGGACTTCACATGTTTTATAAGGTTGGGATCACTACCAGTAAGGATAAGATCATAAACATAAAGAACAATAATGATAAGAGACTTACCAACTTTCTTGGTCTAGATAGTATTCAGAATGACACCTAGAAAAGCCAATATCTAAAAGAAAGTTATCCATTTGTCATACCAAGCCCAAGGGGTTTGCTTGAGACCATAAAGGGATTTCTTAAGGCAACATACAAGGCTAGAGTCTTTTTGTATAAAGCCAGTAGGTTGTTCCATATATATTTCTTCATGCAAGTCCCCATGCAAGAAGGAAAATTTAACATCCATCTGATGGACTTCCCATTTGAAAGAGGCAACAAGGGAAAGAACAAGGCAAATAGAGTTAATTTTGGCAACAGGGGGGAAGGTTTCAGTATATTAAATGCCTTCATTTTGTGAAAAAACCTTAGCAACAAGACGAGCTTTATGTTTATCAAATTTTATGTCTCGTCCATACTTGGTTCTGCAAACCCATTTGCATCTAACAAGTTTTCATCCCTTTGGAAGAGGACCAAGATCCCATGTATCATTTTCCAATAATAAACATTATTCTTCACTCATAGCTGCATCCCAATCTGGATGGCCTAATGCTTCTGCAAAGGTGTTAGGATCGTAATTCGCTGAAGCTTGAGTCAGTAAAGAAGAGGCTCTATCGAACTGAGAATGTGTACGTCGTTGATCTGTAGGATCACCTGCAAGAGCACTTGTTGAATCCCGAGTATCACGAACCCATTTTGGAAGCTGAGGAGATGAAGGAGGATCTTGAGAAGGTGGGGGAGGATTTTCATCCTCAATGTCATCATTAGAAGAAGAAATATTTTCATAAGGGACAGAGAGAGGTGGCACATTCACCGAACTAGGTTTGTAGGCCAATATATTTTCAACAAACTTTACATCTCTTCTAATGGTAACATTTTTGGACTTAAGTGGAATAAGTCTATATCCTTTGACATCTTCTAAACATCCAACAAAATACATTTTTTCACTCAGATTCTAAAGCTTTATGTTTCTCATCTGGAATATGGGCCCATGCTTCACTTCCAAAAACACGAAAGTGACTTACATCTGGTTTAATTGAGCTCCATGTTTCTTCTGGAGTGATATTCTTTAAAACTTTAGTAGGAGTGTGATTTACTATGTAATTTGCACAATTAATTACTTCTGCCCAAAAATTAAGACTAAGTCCTTTAGATTGAAGCATACAATTAGCCATTTCCTTTAAGGTACGATTCTTCCTTTCAGCTACACCATTTTTTTGTGGAGTATATAGAACAATATGTTGCATTTGAATCCCATTCTCAGTGAAAAAGTTGATAAATTTGTTGTTAACATATTCTCTGCCATTATCAGATCTTAGCTTAAGAATTTGATGTCTAGATTGTTTTTCAACAAAGGCATTAAAGGCCAAGAACATGTTAAATACTTCACTCTTGAGTTTTAAGATGTATACCCAAGTGTGTCTGGAGAAATCATCAATGAAAGTTAAGAAATACTTGTAGCTCGAGAATGAAACAAATAGAAGTGGACCACATAAATCACTATGCACAAGTTGTAAAGGGGCTGAGGTGTGCCAAGAGGCATGTTTTTCAAAACTATCCTGATGATTTTTTCCAAGTACACATCCATAACAAACACCATCTCTGCAATATAACATAGGAAGACTTGTCATGATATTTTCTTTACATAGATTTTGAAGGGAGCGATATTTTAAGTGACCAAATCGCTCATGCCAAAGTTTGCTCACTTCATCATTATGAGCAAAAAATACCAAGGGAAGAGTTGATGACCAAAAGTTGTTAAACTTATACATCCTTGTAGAATCATCGGAAATTCTAGTAGCTAACATTTGTCTAAGATCTCTTAGATCCTTAATTACAACATCATGAGGTGAGAATTCAACGATTTTACCTTCACCTGAATGAGTTATCTGATATACGGATAGAAGGTTGCAGGATAAGGTTGGAACACATAATACATCATTAAATTGACCATTGTCTAGATGAATAGTTCCAGTCCCTACAACACTAAGAGATATATCATCACCAACATATATATTTTTGGTGTTACAATCATTTAAAGAAGAAAACATGGCTTTGTTTTTGGTCATGTCATAAGAAGCTCTAGAATCAATGAGCCTCTCATGAGAATGAGAAGAAGAAGATACATTTATTGCATAACCAAACCGAGATGCTTGACAACCACATGCAAAAAAGCGTTATTCCTGAAGATGAAGTTGAATTTGAAGAGTGCTCCAAGTGGATGTTATGCTTCTTCACTGATTCTTCCAAGGCTTCCATCTTCTTAAAGCATTTGGATTCTAAGAGACCATCTTGATTACAAAAGTGGCAATGTCTATCTGTCTTCTTCCCTTTTTTTATTTGCCTTATCATTTTGTTGAAATGATTTTTCATTTTGAGTCTGAAATTTCTTAGGACCCTTGTTTGGTTTAAGAACATTCTTTTTAGGATATTGATTCTTAGGATTATTTGAATTTGGTTGTTGTTGGGTGGCTAAGGATTTCTTAGAAGAGTTTCCAAGATTAAGGGGACCAAGATGTAAGATTTTTTCTTGTTCTCTTACTAAAGAATCAAAAAGGCATCAAAAGAGGGGGACATGTAATCTTGTCCTTGAGAAATAAAGGCTTCTCTAGTAGAATGGAAGCTGGAAACAAACACAGAGTAGGCTAGTGCCAACTCAGTAAGAATGGAATAGATAAGGCTACCATCTTCTTTCTTAACCTTAAAACCTTCCAAGAGAATTCTAAGGGTCTTGAAGTTGGACAAAAAATCTTCAATGGAAGAAAAATTATTTAGGTCCAACATGAGCAACTCATTTTCAGGTTGATGGGCTCTAATTTTAGTTTTAATTCCAAAAACTTTAGTGAGTTGTTTCATTTCTTCACTAGGGGTATCAAGTTCTGCATTATGTAATCTAAGGTATGGAGAAATGGACATCCCTATAAACCCACGTGCTTTATCTTGCATATTTTCCCATTTCGCTGCCTTACCTTCATCTTTAGGTTTAGTTTCTTGGCCTGAGGCTATTATGTAAATCCACAATGTAGGACCACCATTTGAAGTAGTTGGTGCTGTCAAGAATAACTTGGCATAGAATTTCTATTTTAACAGAAATTGAAGCTATAGATGTTGAAACTAAGTGTTCCAATGGAAAGATTTCGAAACATTAGGTCGATTAAAAAAATGGCTCTGAAAACGACTTCCAAATGAAGAAGTTATGGCTTTTTGAAGAAAAGTTGTTGAAGATGCTAACGAAGTGTGTGAATGTGTGGAAGTGAATGATAATGTTATATTTTAAAAGAAAATCCCCACCCCCTCTCCCTTCGCCCCCCTCCCACACCTTCCAAACTTAATCTAATTAGTTCACTTTAGAAAAAAACTTATGTGGCCCACTTTTATAAATAAGTGAAAGTCAATTTTATAATGGTACTTTATGAGCTACTCACTATATTGTAACTTAAATAAAATATAAAGAAACTTTAGAATTATAAGTGACTCACTTTTTATAATGGGTGAGAATACTTTTACATAAAGTATTTTAAAACATAAGTTACATGTGCTTATGAGCTACTCACTAAATTGTAACTTAAATAAAAGATAAAAAGACTTTATAATTATAAGTGACTCACTTTTTATAATGGGTGAGAACACTTTTACATAAAGTAACTTTAAAACATAAGTTACACGTGCTTTTTGAAAAAGTAATTCAACCAAAAAAAAGACTTGAACCCAAGACCTCTATTCTCATAAAATAACTTGGGACCAAGTGAACTAGTTTAAAAGGTTAGTAACTTTTAGAAAAGAGGAAGGGGGTTCTTTTTTTTTAGTCACTGAAGCTTTGAGGTGCATGCTTACTTGAAAATACTCTTTTTTCCTACAAAACAGAAAACACACACAACCCAACACAGACATATAGAAAAACCAAACCTTATGGCTTGAAGTTAGTTTTTGCTGGAAACTAAATATTTTCTTCAATGTTTCTGATTTTCTGAGATCACAGTAAGGTGTAGCGGAAAAGAGAATACACATGAGAAAAATCCTTCATTTATGTTTCTGATTTGCCTAGATCGCACAGAATCATGGGGAAAAGAGCATACACAGAAATGAAAGGTATAGATTCGGTAATATAAAACAAAGAGATAAATAAACCGAAATAAACGAAGAGATAAATAACTAAAAACTGCAAATAAAGATTATATACCTCGAGATATTAAACATGATGTAGCTAGGGCTACTGGAAACCTTTTCACATGAAACGAAAGGGGTTCCTCACTGGAACAGATGCTTCTAACACAACAGAGCAGTCCTCTCAACCTGAAAGTGGTCAAAAACTATAGATCTAGGAAACAATAGTTGGATTCAGTTGTACCAGATTCTGATTTGGATCACCAAAGGATGCAACCCTCAAATAGCTTTGATACCATGTAGGAATTTACAGGGAAATTTCCTCAAATAGAACACCAAAGGAAACCACTCAAAAGGAGATCACAGATCAACATGCCAGTATTATTGACATGGTTAAAACCTTCAAAGAGGGAAACAGTCCATGGCCTGATCCAACGTTGCAACTTCGGGAAATTTATTAATAAAAGAAAGAAAATTTACGTAGGCTTCTCTCATGAATGGTCACCCTAAAAGTGACCCTCAATTCTCCTTAAATAGAGATCATGGACTAATCGGATGTTAAGCCATGGATCAAGTGTCGGTAATAACAAGGAGAGAATGAATCGTTAGATCACTTCATGACTAGAACATATTGACACCGTTAGATTCAAGTTATAAATGTACATCGTAAAGAAACACACTGTACCTAACTCTACACTAGACCAAGTTGTACTTAAATATTTCCTATGTGTCGAAATATCCTAACAATGTAAGCGATACAGACCGCTCACTGTGTAGTGACTGTACATTTTTTTTGCAAAATTTCTTCTGTTTGGCAAAGTGGACAGAACACGATATCTTCCTCATATGAAATCATTTTTTCATGAAATGTGTTATGTTGGAATCATATTTCCAACACTGATTCGTTCATTTAGGTTTTGAGTGATTATGAGAATTTTGATTTTTGAGCTAAATATTGAGCGCCTGGTAATTCCTCCCCACTAGAAGCCTTATGGACCCCAAAAGATACTATCAATTTTTCAGCAGGTGAGGGAAAAACTCCCTCGCATTCTTGATCTGCAACCAATTGGATTTAGAAGGCTTTTGTCCCTTGATTCCCACTCTAAGGTATTCAACATTTCCTCTCTTTGAATTTCTGGTTCTTCTATCAAGTATGAAATCTTGCAAGCTTTGTTGGAATTATGATACATGTGTTGTCCTCGATGGCAACTCACTCAGATGTCAGATCATAGTGCAGTAGGTCAATAGCAAAGAATTAATGATCAGAGAGAGGTATATGTAGGTTCATCTTGAGAATGGAGCGTATACACGTGAGTTAACAGACCAAAAGGAGCATATAACATACACACGCACTTTCAGAGAAGGAAAGGCGAGTATATCTTGGAAAACTAAGTTTTGGTCCGAGGTATTTGGTCCATGGTATTTTAATCCATTGTATTGGTCCAAGGTATCTAGTCCGAGGCATTGACCCCAGGTATTTGGTCCAAGGTATTGGTCCTAAGTGGTTTTGGTCCATGGTATTGAGAAAGGCCTAAAACTATAAAAGGAGAAGAAGATCATTAGGCCATGTGTGCAAGCATTGAATAGTTGATGAAGTGTGAGATCTAGTGTGCAAGTTATGGGTTTGTGATGCTTTGCTTCGAATGCACCTATGTGGTGAATGAAGGTTGATGGACTGGGATCATGAAGACTAAAATACATTATCATTATATGGTATGATCATGAATAGTTCAGATCTGAATAATGACGCATGTTTTATCCTTTATATATGATGATCTGGGTATGTCTGAAGTAGAAAATTGCAGCAAAGGTATAAGTAATTATTTTCAAATCTGTATGCTGGTTCCCTTTGGTAAAAGTGTGTATACACACTGGTTCGACATAACCAAGTATCGTATACCTTATAAACTGGATGGTTGAAGTATCAGTTGCTTCTGATTGTTGTTACAGAGATTTGAGTTTTGCTTTGTGATCTGGTGACTTTGTTCTAAAATTTTAGATAGATTGAGTGATTCAGTTGTGGGTGAGTCAGAGAATGAGGATTGGTTAATGCAATTGTTGTATTGCAGTGCTAATTGATTTTGAGCTTCAATGTTATTGATGGGTCCAATATGAAAATTGGATGAAATGTGGCCTTTCAGATTATGGTGTTGTAATCCAGGTGTATCCAGTCTAAAAATTTATGAAACGTGGTCCCTAGAGGAAGAGAGAAGGTCATAGCCTTCTATAGGTTGGCACCTACATATTGGTAAACATATCATCCAGTACAAGAGATAGGGGGTTGGAGCTCCCTTCCAATAGTAGCTGGAAAATAAGCGAAGGTTGTAGCCTTCAGTAGGCCGGTGCCTACGTACTTGTAAACAGATCAGCTAGTACAAGAGCCACGGGGTTGTAGCCCCCTTCCAGTAGAAGCTGGAGAAAGAGAGAAGGTTGTAGCCTTCTGCAGGTGGGTGCCTACATACTGGTATGAGTCTGCGCCAATACAAGATTGTAAACATGTTTTTCTTATATTAAAGGAAGACAGTAGTAGGTGGTTTTTGTCCCGCATTGGGTTTCCACCTTATATCTTAGTGTTCATGCGTGTGATGATCTATTCTATTTTTACTGCACCTAGTTACTATTTATATGGTTAATGAAGTTCTGATGCACTAATTAAAGATCAACATATGATGAATTAAATGAATCATAATTTTGCTAGATATACGCTAGTTGCATTAAACACTGTTGTGTATATGCGAGTTCCCTTAACTGAAGTAGCGTATATGAATATGATTATGGAAATCAAAAAATTATTGATTTGCTTATACTGATGCCCCCCCCTCTCAATATTATTTCCAACAACTGGTATCATAGCAGGTCCTTTAGAAGAAGCTTGATTGCTTGAAGGGAGATCCATCAAAATGAATAATCAAGAGAACATGGGATCCATTAGATCGCCAATCTTTGTTGGGAGCAATTTTGTTTAATGGAAAATAAGAACAAGAACCACATCCTATCTACAATTGCTTGGAACGGATGTCTGGGAAATTGTTGAAAAAAGGTATACATTTCCAGTGACGATTCCTACAGATACAACAAGTAAAAAGGATTATGAAACCAATGCCAAAGATGTCACTATTTTATTGGGAAGCTTGTCAAAATTAGAGTTTTTCAAAGTCATGTAGCTCAAATCAGCAAAATAAATATGGGACAAAATCATTCTAAGCTATGAAGGAGACTCTCAAGTAAAACGTGCTAAGCTTCAAACTCTCAGAATTCAGTATGAAACTCTTAAGATGCATAGTAATGAAAGCATAGCCAATTACTTCCTTCATATAGATGATATTGTCAATTGTATGAAAAATCTGGGTGAAGAAATTAAGGAAGTTGTCTTAGTTGAGAAAGTTTTGAGATCCTTGTTCGCTAAATTTGAACCCAAAGTCTCTGCCATAGAAGAAAAACAGCATCTACAGAATATCACTATGACGCAACTTCACGGAATCTTAACTTCCTTTGAGATGAGAAAAGGAGGACCATTAGATATGAGAGAAGCCACATTTAAAGCAATAGCAAAGGGAAACAAAAAACTCTATGAATCAGGACACATTTCAAAAGAAGAAGATGAGGTAAGTTTTGTCAAGAAGCTTCAACGGGGTTCTGGAAGGTTCAAAGGTAAGCTACCATTCAAATGTTTTTCTTATGGAAGAGCTGGTCATTACGCTACTCGATGCCCCATAACAAAGGAAAGATGTCTGAAGAAGGTAATAGAAGTTATTATAAACATGATGATAGTGATGGCTTGTCAAATAGTGATGAATATGATCAAGAAAACTGTTGAAAATAATACTGAGAGGGGGGGGGTGAATCAGTATTATCTTGTTCTTTTAACAAATCTTCCTTATTTACACTTGAATTATTTTTGCATATCAGTACCATAAAATAATGAGCAAGAAAAACAGACAGTCACATCAAAGAACACCAGATATAAGGTGGAAACCCAATGTGGGTGAAAACCACCTGCTGCAATATGTCTCTATCTTCTTCCAAATTAGAAACTTCTCTTACAATGGTCTTGTAGTGGTGCAGTCCTTTACCAGTATGCAGACTGCAACCTGCAGAGAGCTACAACTCTCTCTCGTTTTCCAGTCTCTCCTGGAAGGGAGCTACAACCCCCTACTTCTATTCTTACAAGGACCACTTTTCATAAATTTTCAAACTCGATCCATATACATCAAATGATCATCAAGTACATATAAATTACAGTCAGCTGCAGTAACTAGATCAAAATAACAGAACTGAACCCAGAACACCTTATCAACAGAAAAATTTAGTCAACAGATAGTCCTGAAACAGATATGCAACTTTCCTTTCTTTGGCCTGCGTCGGTACGCACTTCACCCTCTGCTTCTCTGCGTACACTCGCAGATCTCCTTCTGCTGCACTGCGTGCCCATGCACTGCTTCTTCTGTTGCACTGCGTACAGTACGCACCCCAATATACTATCGCGCCACGTACTTCACTAAAAGCACGCACCCAAAGACACTATCGCGCCGCGTACTGTTTCTGTGCGTACGCACCTAAACCACCGTCGCTCTGCGTACCCACGCACTGCTCCTTTGTTGCCTCTGCATATCCACGCACTGCGCCTTCATCGCCCCTACGTACCCACGCACTTATCCTTCTTCTGCTTTGCGTACCTACGCAGAAGCACTGTTAAACACCTGCGTACATCAGATTAGGGCTGAATTTACAGATCACCAGTGTGCTACAATTAGATAGATGCCAAGATCTGATCAAGCGCTTGGGAGATCACCCTTTACAGATTCGCCTTCCACTTCACTTTCATATAGATCAATATTTTTGAAACAATAACCCAAATATTTCAGATCTTAAGATATTCAACCCAAAAGAAAACTAAGCCAAATGATCTCCTTTGCTTTATATAGGCAAGCTCTTCCTCAAATAAAGGATCATGGGACTCAATAATAATAATAAAATAAAACAATACCAGGGGCCAGAACCATGATAACACAATACCGTCGACTAAATACCAAGGGTTAAACACAAGGAACCCCACGTGAGCTCCTTTTACTACCTTGAAGTGTGTGCACAGGGGTACGCACCTCAGGAATGGGTAACCTGCGTGTCTGGACGCGGTCCCTGCACGCCGTACCTGTGGGTACGCACCTTCTAAACTGTTCTCCTGTGTACTCCTTAATTTTCATCATATTGAGAGCCTTGCCATGGGTGTTTCCATCAGGTACAAAATCTGTAACATATAACCATACCAGAAACATAATGCCAACAATCTCCCCCTTTGGACTTGATGGCAACCTCAAAAACTTCAACGACATTCTCCCCCTTTGACATCAAGGGCAAAGGGTTATGCTCCCCCTAAGAACAGGCTCCCCCTGAATATGAACCAGATCTGCAAAGAAGAAACATAATCCACCAGACACCATCAATGACCAAGAAAGAGATAGAGACATATTCCAGTTTGTACATAATGCCAACAATGCATTATATGCTCCCCCTGAACCTGTGCCCCAACCCAACATATGCACGCATATACCCCAGATGAACCATGCGTACAACCAATAATTAGAAGAGTTTCAACAATAAGATGATGCATCAACAACCCCCAGCTTTTGCCTGAGGTATTCAAAAGTCTCCCTGGGCAATGGTTTGGTGAAAATATTAGCAAGTTGTTCCTTAGAAGGAACATACTCCAATTTGACTTTCTGTTCAAGCACCTGTTCCCGGAGAAAATGATACTTGATTGGTATGTGCTTGGTTTTTGAATGCATGACAGGATTCTTTGAGATGCTGATTGCACTTGTGTTATCACATAAGATGGAGATA
>APFE030118564.1:0-29363 GCA_000404065.3 Pinus taeda
AGATCGGGCAAAGAGGAAGCTCTGGTTAAACCAGAGGAAGTATGTCGAGACAATATTGCAGAGGTTTAATATGCAGGATAGTAAACTGGTGAAGGTTCCTATTCCTGTAGGTGTGGGGATATCTGCTGAACAGTGTCCCAAGACACAAGAAGAGGAAGAGGACATGTCCCGTGTTCCATATGCAAGTGCAGTCAGTAGCTTAATGTACGCCATGGTCTGTACTAGACCAGACATTGCACATGCAGTGGGAGTATTGAGCAGGTTTATGTCAAAACCAGGGAAGGAGCACTGGACAACAGTGAAGCGGGTTTTCAGGTATTTGCGTGGCACTACTAATTATGGTTTGTGCTACCAAGGAAGACCAGGATTGGACAGAATGTTGGATATCTGTGGCTTTGTTGATGCAGACTGGGCTGGAGATCTGGATCAGAGAAGATCTACAAGTGGGTATGTGTTTAACCTATTTGGAGGTGCAGTTAGCTGGATGAGTAAGAAACAATCTGTAGTGGCACTATCAACTACAGAGGCAGAATACATGGCAGCCACTCATGCAAGCAAGGAAGCAGTTTGGTTGCAGAGATTGTGTTCAAGTATGGGGTTAGTACACGGAGCTATAAGGATAGACTGTGACAGCCAAAGTGCAATTTTCTTGGCAAAGAACCCTGCTTATCATTCAAAGACAAAGCACATTGATGTTCAGTATCACTTTGTGAGGGATATGATAGAAGACAAAAAGGTGTTGCTGGTAAAGGTGGAAACTTTGAAGAATACTGCAGATGCATTGACAAAATCTGTGAGCTCTGAGAAGTTCTCTTGGTGTAGAGAAACAATGAGCGTTTCAGGGCTAGAAAAATGACTAAGCTCTCCTGTGGCCCCCTGTGGAAAGAAAACAACAAGTGGGAGATTTTTGGGTTGTGTTATATTCTTTCCATGACTAACCTACGTAGTGAACCGGGGGGTTAGAGGGGAGGCAGAGCCCTCCCTTCGCCGCGCCGATTGCGCAACGGGGGGGTCACAGGGGGGTTTGAGGGGGGCGGGTAGCCCCCCTCTACGAGGTTCGGGGCAGCGCCCCGAGAAAATTTTTTTTTGGACCCTATATTAGGTTGGGCGAACCTACCTATGGTTTTCGGTCCACAGTTTTGGACGCGATGGTTTTCGGTCCATGGTATTGGATGCTTCGGCATGTATAAATATGTATTGTAACATTGAAAGGAACATAATGAAAAATCAAGTTGGTAGTCTAAGTTTTGAGATCCAGTGGGAAATCTCTGTGTATATGTGTTTTATGTGTTATGCTCTCGCATTTTTATTTTTCCTGTGATTTAGAATTCGTATGCAGGTAATTTCTGTACGGGGTTAAAACCTACAGTTAGGGCTGCACGAAAGGCAATTATAACAGATCTCGAAGGTATTTAAGGTTAGGGTAGTGTTTGAAGTAACCTACGCGAAGGTAGGCATAGTTGGACTAAATCAACACCTCAGACATCTCAAGGGTGCAGAAACTTGGTTCCAGCATCCCCCCATACTTCTTTCCGTGAGAATTCATTCCAAGCTCTACGGGCTAATGCCAAAAGGGCCAGTAGTATAAGGATTTGTTTGGCTAATTAACTACGAACCTCATCAAGCCCCCTCAAGACAACAAAATGAAAGACCTAAGGAACTATACATAATGGAATACGTGACTCCAAAACTTTATAACTCTTACTAATTTCATCATCATGTTGAAAGAAAATTCGAGGGATTTTCTCTTGATTAGTACATGATAAAATTGGGTCATAAACATCTCAGTATTGGTCCACCAAGTTATTCTAGTCTGGGTCAAAGATTTTATGGATGGAGACAATTTTAGTAATGGATTTCGTTCTTTCGACTGCTAAAATAGTGAGACAGAACAAGAAACCAACCTTGAAAGATGAATTCCTATTGACTTAGACATTTTAACAATATTCACAATCACTTGTAAGAAATCGCTTTTCACATGTAAGCAACTCCAAAACATTGTTTTCTTATCGGGTAAAACAAAATCTTTATAGATAAAGTGCTTAGTAAAAAGTTAGCAAATACCAAATTGTTGTATTCACTGATTTCATCTAATTTATAGATCAATAGTGGAAATTGAGTGCGTAGATGAGAAATAAACAATATTTAACAATATAAGATAATCTTGCACCGAATTTGTTAAGGGACATGTGTTGCTTCTCGATGAGTGCAAGATTTGAATGGTATTTTATACTTCAGGCCGGTTCAAAATCCACAACACATATTTATCGTTGATCTCCAACTTCCTGTGACTGGACCTTTGAACCATTTAGTACAATATGGTAATTTAGCCTTTGGCACTTTGAACTATCGCACATGTAATAGAATAAAATACTTTTCGTTATTTAAATATCCCAGCTCCTGGATGTTACCTTGACATGTAGTGCATATATATACACACTCCAATGTTGGGCACCTTGTGTTGATTGTTATTCACATCCGACATGTGATGCTTCATATGTTTTAGAGTAAAAGTATTCTAACTTGGAGATTGAGTCTAGGAACCTAATATTTTTTATAAAAATAACTATAACCATGTTTATGAAGCCAATATATAACAATAGTCTTAAAAACTTTTGATACCAATTATAATTTTTTTGCAAACATTTATAAAAAAATTAATATGTGATAGCATACCCTTAAACCCTTAAGCCCTAATTCCTAAACCCTCAAGCCATAAAGCCTTAATCCCTAATCCATTAACACAAAATCCTTAAATACTCTACACCCTATGTGCATTCCTTATAACTATTATCACTCCTAATTCCTAATCCTGAATCCATAACCATTATAATTACTAACCCCATGATTTCTAAGCCTTATCACCCCTAATTTGTATAACACATAACAGCTATAATCCCAAGCCCCTATAACCCCTAACACCTACTAATTTTGACCCCTAACGTCTATTATCTAATATAGCTTGTAACCATAACCACTATATCCCAAAAAGAAAACCCTATCACCCTTAACTCCTGAAATGTAACCATTATCACAAATAAGCTAAAAGTCATAAAGACTATAATTATTAACTAGTAACATATATGATCCATAACCTAATCCCATATAAACATATTCTCTAACTCCTATATTCCCTAGATGGGACTGAGGAATGATGATAACGAGACTACATGATAAATTTTGATGAAAACATTGACAATCTTAAATTATATTATGTGGGTATGTCAGGCATCCTTGAATCTTGAAATCCTCGCATATTGTTAAGGCATGTGCCTAGTCTAACCATGTCAAATTTTTATGGATGACATTGGTGATGGGTGTGTTGGAAGATATTCTATGGAATTTTAAGAGACTTTCGACAAAGATTCCTTAGATGGGAATGAGTAATCATGACAATGAGACAACATGATGAACATTGATGAAAACCTGGACAATATCAAAGACTATGAAAGCACATCATGCATCCTTGAGTCTTGAAATGATTGCATACTATCAATGCATGTGTCTACTCTAACTATGTCAAATGTTAGTGCACACAAGAACAATTTGAAGAGATTTTAATGTTGGCCCCATTCACTGCTCACTGTGTAGCATCAATGGATGACATTGGTTATGGGCATGTTGGAAGACATTCCATGACATTTCAAGAGAGTTTATTTCACAAATATTCCATAGATGGGAATGGAAAATGATGAGAATGAGATTTCATAATGAACAGTGATGTAAACGTGGATGATATCAAAGATTATGCAGGGACATCAAGCATCCTTTTGTCTTAAAACCCTCGCATACTTTCAAGGTATGTGTATAGTCTCTAACCAAGTCAAATTTTGATGCATACAAGAATAGTTTGAATAGATCTCAAGTTGGTCCCATTCATTGCTCACTATGCGACATTGGTTGATGGCATTAGTCATGGACATGTTGGAATACGTTCCATGAAATTTCAAGAGAGTTCCGAAAATCCCTAAATCACTGGGTAACCCCTAATCACGTATTGACCTTTAAATCCTTAAGCCCTAATCCCTAAATTAAGTACCATTAATCCCTCAACCTAGGTTAATCACTAATCCCTTAACAAAAAATCCCTAAATCCCCTAACCCCTAAGCCATATACCCTTAAACACTTAATCCCTAATCCCTTAATCCATAAACCCTTATGCCCTAAGCATTTAAACATTAATCCCTTAACCTGTAATCCCTAAGATATTAACCATTAAACTACCTAATGTGTAAGTTCCAAATTCCTTAGGTCTTGGCCCTTAATCCCTTAAACCCTAACTCCGAATCCCTTAAGCCTTAATCCCTGTACCTAAAATCCCTAAATCCCATAATCCTCAAATCCCCTATCCACTTAACCCACAACACCTTAATTAATTAACTATTTAGGAACATCCAACGCTAAATCTAGTGTTAAAAAGGGAGAAACCAAGGCAAATATTTAGTCACTACATGAGGAGCTAAATCCAATGACATTTATGGCATAAATTTCTGGCACAATTTATGGCATAAATTTATGTCGCAAGTGTTGGCATCATTTCTTTTGCAATTAATGGTGCTATTAAGGCCTAATTTAGCACCTGAATATTTTTGGAGACATAAAAAACATCAAAATTAGCACCATCATGATAAATAGGGTGGAATTTTTCAAAACAAATTGGAGAAAAATACACTAAAACAATCCTTGGAAGCAAAAAAGGAAGAAAAAAGTGGAGCTAATCATAGGGAATGTTTGTAGTGTCTTCAGTCCTAAGGCAAACAAATCTTGGTGGTTTCATTATACCTAAGGAAAACCTGTTAGGTCCCTATAATACTAGTGATTACCCCATTACTATTGTCATTGTATCTCTTATCATTATTATTATGCCCCTATTGTCCCCATATTGTTATTAGTGTGCCCCATAGAAACCCACTAATGTTATTACTGTGCCCTTATGTTATTACTGTTATGTTGGCTTTGATTATATTTTGACCCCTTATACTCCTATATATAGAAAGGAGGTTTAGTCATTTGTATCATCCAAGAATTGTACATTTGTGTAATGTAAATGAGGTCTCCCCCTCGAAGAGGCTGATTTTGAAGGTGTTCATCTATCTTTTCTTCTATTTTGTGAGCTGGTTGGATAACATTTGGTATGACAGATTTGGATTCTAGGGTTTTGCTGATCCAAACTGGTCACCGTGGAATTTTCATTAGAAATTATTTTATGCAATGTTTCAGATGTGATAGAAAAAACCCATTTGATCTGATATCACTCTGAACCTTGGATCTAAATTTTAGACCTTTTCTCGATATACGTTTGGAGATATGATCCAAGGAAGTTAGGGGTTTTGCAAGATCCCGAAGTATATCTCAAATAGGTGACCTTGGGAAAATCTTCATAAATTTTGTTTTGGGCATTAGATTGAAATTCAATAAGATGTTTCAAAAAGAGGACGAACTATAGTTGTTTGTGTATCAGTTTCAGGTACTAAGGTAGAAACAGTGAAACGTGGCACTTTGTACAAGTTCGCTCTACTGAACTAGTCTATAATTAGGTCACTGTCGGAGATTTGGCATAACTCTTCCTTGGAAAATTCAATATTGATCAGACTTGCAGGGTTAGAAATAGTACTTAGAGGGCTACGAAAGGACGCAATTTTAGATATTGGAGATCCATAATTACAAAGATACATCAGATTCAATATCGAGCTCTTACAAAGTGAAAAAAGGTGTGTAGTTTTTTTTTTCTTTGCATAAGATTGGTTTGAAAAGTTAGTTTGAAGGAATTCAAAGGGCATAGTGAAGAATTCTTAGCATTAATTTATGCCATGAAGAAAGAAAATGGAAATACCTAGTAAGCAACCTGGAATAACATTTTGCAACCAGGAAGCCTACCACTCACAACTATAAAGATGGAAGTGTTGTTGCCCCTAGCCTTCCACAATCTACAAGGTTGACATCACAACGATTGGAAGAGAAAAAAGAAAAATGGATTTGTTACAGTTGTGATAGCAAATACACTAAAGTTCATAAGTGTGCTGAGAAGAAATTATTCTACATAGATTGTGAAGAGTAGGAAGAGAAGGAACAAGAAACGTCAAAAGAAGAGGATATACACCAAGAACAAACCCTAGAGAAAGAAGAAATGAATCTGACCATATCTTGTAATGCATTGGCTGGAATTACCACTCCTAAAACTATCAAGATAGAAGGAAATATCAAGAAGAAAAAGGTAATAGTGTTGATTGATTTGGGAAGTACCCATGATTTTATTCATTGTAAGATAGCCAAGGAATTGAATTGCTTCCTATATCCAACATCAGAGTGTCAAGTGATGGTTGCAAGTGGAAGAAACATAAATTGCTCTAGAAAGTGCCATAATATCAATCTATCCATGGGAGAATATGTACTGAATAGCCAATGCTTTCCATTCCAATGGGTGGTGCTGATGTTGTACTAGGAGTCCAATGCCTACAATCATTGGGTACAATATCTTTTAATTTCAAGAACTTTTCATGAAATTTTGTGCAGAAGGAAAGGAATTTGAATTAAAGGGTATTGTAGGGAAACTAGGAAAGATAATAAGCTCTAACGGTATGACAAAGGTTCTAAAGAAGGAACAACAAGGTGTAATTTCACAGTTATGTTCGCTAGAGTTTCCAACATCGAAATCATCTATTTCTCCAGATCTCCAAAAAGCCTTGGATAATCATTCCAAGGTATTTGAGACTCCTGAAGGCATCCCACCTATTTGTGATCATGATCATTCTATTCATTTGATTCCAGTAAGTGTTTCTCCAAACATCAGGCCGTACATATATCCCTATACCCAAAAGAGTAAAATTGAACGTATGATTGCAGAAATGCTAGAGGCTAGTATAATTCAACCTATTCAAAGTTCTTTCTCCGCTCTGGTAGTATTGGTGCACAAGATTGATGGATCATGGAACATGTGTCCAAATTATAGGGAGCTCAACAAGCTTACTATTAAAGATAAATTTCCCATTCCTATCTTTGATGAATTATTGGATGAATTGCATGGATCAATTTATTAGGATATCATCAAATCAGAATGAAGACTGAAGTCATTCCAAAAACAACATTTAGAACTCATGAGGGTCATTATGAATTTTTGGTCATGCCTTTTGGCCTTACCAATGCACCTTCTACATTTCAAGGTTGGATGAATTCCATTTTCAAGCACTTCCTTAGAAAATTTGTGTTATTATTTTTCGATGATATACTAATCTACAACAATTCTTGGAAGGATCATGTTCAACATGTTGACAGGGTGCTCAAACTATTGGAGGACAAACAATTATATGCAAAAAGCTCCAAATGTTTCTTTGGAGTACAAGAGGTGGAATATTTGGATCATATTGTATCTCATGAAGGTGTTAAGGTAGACCCTAGCAAGATTAAATCCATTAAGGAATGGAAAATATCCACATCCATAAAGCATCTGCGAGGATTTCTCTGGTTGAAAGGTGTTGGCTTGGAGGGGCCTGACCCAAATTCAACATTAGTTAGCCAAACAAATCCCTACACTACTGGCCCTTTCGACATCAGATTATGGAGCGTGGACTGAAGTCTCACCCGAAGCAGTATGGGGGGATGCTGGAACCAAGTTTTTGCACGATGGTCGTGATGTTAGTTTATTCCTTCTATTGCTGCTTTCGCACTGGTCATTCAGTTCTAGGGCTTTGTCTGTCTAACCCCTTGCTCTGCCCTTCAGTACCTCCACGAAGGGGTACGTTCGGCCTTCATGCAACCCTAACCTATTGTTCAGGTACTTTCGCGCTGCTAAAGCAGTATATAGAACAGGTTTCCAAGTTATCCTTAAGTGGTTAATTATCTTACTAAACAATCATAGTCAGCATCGTGTAAACAAATATTCTTACTTGTGTTCGCTTAACCAACGTAATTACATACATTCGCATATCACATAAGCATTATAAATGAAATTCATACAAAATATGACAAGATGCATTAACAGGAAACAAAGACACAGAATTTGCAAAATACTTCTCTTTATTGAAATCTTCAGATGATTACAGACTCTATCCACCCTACGCATACTACTTCAAGGGTCCACACACTCAGTTACGTACTTCCACCCTAGGCCTCTATGCACTTAGCTGCAGAGCCTCTACCTACACTAAGACCCAAAACTTAGACTTATCTTCTTATCACTCAAGACTTCTTCTACCACTATGACTCATCTAAACTACTTAGAGCTTACTTACTTAGCTCTTTTTATACAATCCCATGGTCCACAGACCAGGGGTAGAACTTTACAACCAACTTTAATTTACAAAATAAGGGGGGACAACCCTTTATGGCTCATGACACCTTTTGCTCCATCCATAAAATGTGGAGTCTTTACAACTTTATTTCAAAATTTGACCCAAAACTATCCTTGGGGGATCTCGTTCCCAGTAGAACCCCAACACAAACATCGTGACTCACCCTTGAGTCACTCGGCAAGTGTAGAGATATTAGTGTGAAGACCTCCCAACTTGACCTGTATGACCACAACCTCAGCAATGCACTCTACAACCACTTGCTTCACATCTTCAACCATTTGCTCGGTCACTACTCTTGAACTCTCGGCCTAAAGCTTTTGCTAAGTTTCTTACAGATTCACAAGATTTCCTTCAATAGAGGTTGTCACCGTGTAAGCCTCATCCAACTAGGGCTTCAGTAATGCCTTCAGTACTTCTTCCTTGTGCATCGTTGCATCCACTTGTTCCTTCAGCTGCTTGGCCTCTTGCAGCTTCACTAGTCTCTATGTGAGCGCGAAACTTCGCGCTATGCCTTTGACCTCATCATAGCGTTGATGTAGCTCACATACTTATGTCTCCAATCATTGTACATTGGGGTACCCCTGCAAGCTCGTCATGACCTTGAACGACTACTTAAAAAGTTGGGTGCAGTGCACTACTGCACTATCGACCGCCGCTATCGTTTCCATGACAGTAGTTGCATGTTGCTTCTTTATCTCTGGTAGAGTTGAAGGTTGGGCCTTCAACTATAACTCAGTTGTCTACAGGTTCAAAATCAATTGAACCCTTGCCATTTTTGTATGTGCATCACGCACCCCCGTAGCTATCTTACGAATGCACACCTTGACTAGTTCTTCCTCGGAAATGGCCAACTCTGGAACCATTCGACATGCCTCCTTAACGACCTGCATTATACGCTTGTTCCAATTGGTCGCCTCGGTCACAGCGGCAATGGAAGAGTCTCGCTGTAGTGACATTTTCTTATTTTTAATCCATTTTTCACTAATCACCTAAAGGGCATGGTTCTCATGGGCCCTCAGCTCCGTAATCACTCCATCTTACAAGAGGTGGAGCACTTCACCGAGGAGCACTACTAGATTCAACCCTACTCCCTTGAGGGCACTGATAGTGGGCCTGTCAACTTCATTATTCATATTCATTGCTCCATCAAGTAGCACTATCGTGCTAGAGGCCTTCACGCACAACATATTGACAGCTTTTGAAGTGTTGATAGCAAGGCTAGTGGACACCATGCTAGCTTGTGATGTCTCCATCTTCTACAAACCTGTCTGGGTAGCCCGCAAGATTAATTGTCGTTGCTACTCAAAATGTTGCAGGGCCTCCACGGTAACATCCTACACTGTGTCATCAATGTCATTCAAATCACCCTTTGTTAGCGTGATTGGGTCGAGTGATGTTTTAGTAGTGTTTGATTGCTTCCTGGACCCTCCTTTCTCCTGCTTCCTTGGACGCTTGATGTAGGTAGACGTCGTTTATGGGTCTACACCATGTGTTTTGTCTACTCATCCATCTCCTCCTCTGTCTCAGATGAAGGTGACCTCGCGCCTTTGTTAGGGCCTTGCTCTGCTCCACCCATTTGCTTCTTTGTATGTTGAGCGACATCGTGCTCCACTTGGGCCTTGTCAGCGGACTCCTTCCTCTTCTCAGCTAGCTGCATCATCTTTTCCTTGACCAACTGAACCACTCGTCTGTCAGTAATCTCCTTAATGACATAGGGCCCTAACCAGTGCATTCTGAATTTTCCTAGAAATTTATCAAAAAACTTGTTTTCATATAACAAAACCATGTCATTTACCTTAAAGGTGCGCAACTTAATGTGCCAATCATGCCATGATTTTTCACGCTACTTTTGGACATGTTGGTGAAATCCAGCTAGAAATCCTTCTTCCTCAAGCTCAGCCAGCTACACGAGCCTCTTTTCTAGGGCTCTGTGATCCATCATATCCATGATTGCCACTATGCACAGACTAGGCATAATGTATTCCATGGGCATCACTGCTTCAACACCATATACAAGCCTAAAGGGTGTTTTTCCAGTCAACTTCTTGCTTGTCGTCTGATAGGCCATAGTACTGTGGGCATGCGTATGTCCCAATCACTTCGATGAGCATTGAAAACCTTTTTTAGTGCGTTCTCTAGCACTTTATTGTATGCTTCCACTGTCCCTTTAGCCTGCGGATGATAAGGCATGCTCTTCTGGTGATATACCTTAAATTCCTCTGTTAGTGTGCTAATTTTTTCATTCAAAAAGTGTGTACCGCGATCACTCATAAAAATCTTTGGACACCTGAATCGCTTTAGTACATACTCAAAGAGGAACTTTGCAGTAGTCGCGCATGTGCAATCCTTCACAGGTTGTGCCTCCACCCATTGAGTCAAATAGCCATCCCGGTGATAATGTAACTTGCTCCTGTCTTTCCTTGGGGCTGGATGGGTCCCACAAAATCTATCACCCACTTTTCAAAGGGTTGTAATTTCATTTGTGGATTCAAAGGTAGCTCATCCCTTTGTGATGGCCTTCCAATGATGGCCTTCCAATCCTTTGACACACATCACACTCTTTGCAGTACACTTTCGAATCCTGATGGAGGGTTGGCCACCACAACCCTACGCATAGAATCTTATGTGTGGTCACTCTCCTTGCATAATGCCCTCCTGTGGTGTTGCCATGAGCATCCACAGGAATACTTATCCTTTCAAACTCCAGTACATATCATCACAATATTTCGTCAAACCCCATTTTGTATAGATGCTCAACAATGACAAAAAAAGTTGTCGTGTGCACCACTAACTCCTTTTGTTGGACTGTGTATCCTTTTGGGGTAGTTACTGTCATTAGGAAGTGTATGATATCTTCAAAATGACCATCTGTGATGTGTACTACAAATAACTACATGTCAGGTAATCCCTGCTCCAAATTAATGGGCTCTTCCCTTGTTTCTATGCAGGACAGATGGTCTAGTCCCACGTTCAGTCATTGAGGCTTTACAATAACTTCAAAATCATACTCTTGGAACAATAACAACCACCTACAGATTCTCCCCTCCAACACACGCTTATTGACCAGGTATTTCAACACGAAATGATCCATATACATCTTAAAATGGCCACCCAACAAATAGTGTCTAAACTTCTGGAGTGCGTATACCATGGCTAAATCTTTGCGCTCGGTGTTGGAATAGTTCTTCTCTGCCTTGGATAAACTTTTTCTTGCGAATGATATAGGATGGTCCAAGTCTCCTCCACCAGCCTATGTTAGTACTACTCCCAACACTATACATGACACGTCGACATGTACATAAAACTCCTTCTTCCAATCCGGGAAGACTAGAATTGGTGCCGTGACCAGAATTTCTTTCAAGACATCCAAGTTCTTCTTACAATCCTCATTCTAGTAGATTGTGACATCCTTTTTCAACAAATTTTCTATAGGTTCGGTGATCTAGGCATCGCCTTTCATAAAATTTATGTAATATCATGTATGTTCTAGGGTAGCATGCAACTGTTTCACACTCCTCGGTGCTTCCAAGTTAAGTATCACCATGATCCTTGTGGGATCTATCATCAGTCCCTATCTACAAACCACGTGACCTAGCAGGGTCCCAAAAGGAACACAAAATAGGCACTTCTTTAGATTTAGCGTGATCTTGTATCTTTGACAAGTATCTAACATCAGGCGTAAACTAGTGACATGGAATTTCACCAGCCCAAACACAATCTAGTCATCAAAGTACACTTATAGGAACCTATTAATAAAATCCTTGAATGTCGCAATGACTGCGCATGAAAAACTCACAGGCGCATTCTTCAACCCGAAAGGCATTATAGTGTACTGAAAACATTCCCACTTAGTCGCAAAGGTCATCTTGCTCCTATCCTCTAGCGCGATTTTGATCTAATGGTATGCAGAGAACCCGTCAGTCTTGGCCACCTACATTATCAAACACCTCATCAGTGAATGGGGTCAGGAAAGGATCATGTACATAGGCATCATTCAACTTCCTGAGATCTACGCATATCCTTATTTCATCCTTCTGCTTCTTTTCCTATACCACCATTGGGCTTACCCAATCAAGTTCTTCCACAAGTCAATGATGCCTACTATTAGCATCTTGTTTAGCTCTAAGTGAACCTTCTCCTTATACTTCAAATTGAGACAGTAAGGTATTTTATTAACCGGCCTCACATCGGGCTTCAATGTGAGCTTCATAACACCGACGTCCCCGATTATCCATTTTAGATTTGTAAACTTGGTAGGGAACAAATCCTAGTATTCACAGAGAAATTCAATGACCTTATCCATCATCGTGTCATCCCAATAATCTCCAACTTTCACAAATTTGGTCTTGGCCTCTATACCAATATTCACCTATTTCGTTTTCAGTGGAGCAGTTATATCAGGATTCTCAATATGCGGTCCTTCAACCACACAGTGACCTTCTGTTTCATGGATGTTAATCTTTTTCGGATCCTCATCTTCTTCCTCAGTGGTCAAGTTATATCGTTCAAGCACGTGACTTAGCTGAGTAGTCCAATCGGGTTGAATCAGATTCAAAGGATCTTGTGGTATCCTAACGATCGTTGCTTTCACTTCTTGTAGCACTTTGTCAATACAGTCAAACCCATCTTCAAATATGAATTTAATTATGAATCCTTCGTGTAGAATATCCCATTCACTTGTACCATGGCAGAGCTCCATTTCTAAGTACCAGTTCATCAGGATGACATTCAGGGTGTGATAGAACAAGTGCACCCATTTAGTTTGGGGCTTCTCTCCATAAGCCTGAGCCCATTTAGCCAAGTGTGCACGCGAATCATCCTTTCCATCATATTTTTCTGTCATTTTTACTTTCAGCTTCCCAAATCATGTTCTCATCATCCTCCTACATTTTCTCCAATCATGAAAGCTACCCTTGTGCATACCCCACCACCTTGCAGGCATAGCGCACAGTGCCAAGTCCAAATTCTGGAAGCGTTGGTTTTTTGGTACCTCCCTCTCAAATGCATCCAAAAATATATCTACATCATTCAGGACATCATAGTGGGAATATATTTTACCTCTAATGACATACAATGCAGCGACCGGGTCATCATGTTACAACTTAGTGTTGTTACTTCATGTAACCTTTTCTTCCAGCACTCTAATTCTTCATCAGAGTCTAAGGTGCAGGAACTCTTGTGATCCCATGTAATTCGTCCATCCACTTTGGATTCACCCAATATTAGTCTTGCAATGTTATCTTATAGATACAGTCTAGATCTTCATCACTCTCATAATCATGGACTGGTTCAGTATAGCGCGATCCTTTAACAGGATCTAGGGGTACTATTAAGCGGAGTGATTTCTTCTCAAATATCATCTTTTACTTCTTTAGGTTGATTACCCCATTCATATCAGTAACCCAATCAATGCCAAGGAATGCAGGGTAGGGGTTGCTATCATCCACAATTTCTATTACTTCAAAGTCAGCTAGTGTACTCGCACCTTCAATATCTACAGTCACCCCTTACAGCTGCCCCATGGGGATGATCTTTTTTTGATTTTCCATCCTTAGCTAAATCGGAGACCACTGTAGTGTGGGTCTTCCCATTCATTCCCTAGTCTGCTTCAATAGGACATTTGCATTAGACCCCAGGTCCAAAATAACCTGATCCATCTCATACTCTCTTATCTGCGTGGTCAGCCTCATCTCCCGTCCTATCCTTGTTTTATGCTTTCCAATCTTTCGTACCATGCATGGTTCACCTGAAGTGTTTCTGACGCATCTATTTGTAAGCTCCTCTAATCCATTCACAGCATTGCTATTGTGCAACAACTTCATGTAGGTTTCAAGAAAGGTCATAAGTAGAGAAGGGTCCATATCCTAATTAGGCTTATCCTTGCTCCTTGAAGTGGAGGCCTCAGGGAACCTCTTCTTTTCTTCCATGAACATTTTGCATGCACGCCCCAAATCAAATTCAGCCTCCTTCACCGCATCCTTGCGAACCCATGTGCAGTCTTCAGGTTGTTTCCCCTTATCATCCCCTATTGCAATTCCACTTCAGAGCACTATATTCATATTCAGATCCTCTTCATGAGGGTCAGATCTCATCATCTGTAGGTTTTGATTTGGATAAGGTGGTAGCACCCCTTTGTCGTGTATCCTTGCTATCAGCGTAGGACAGTCTTCTGTCTCATGATAAAAAAGAGTGCAATATTTTCATGACGAGCACATTGAGTTAGTGCAATCGCAATCATAGTGTCTTTGTCCTCCGCAATTGTAGTAGATTAGTTGTCCCTGACCTCTGCCAAGTCCTCCTCCACCTCGACCTTGTCCACACCCCTAAAATCTTGTTCACGCCATCCCTGGGCTCTGGTCAAGGGGTCGTGTTTTTGCCTGAACCCTATAGGTGGGTGTTCTACCCATCATCAATTCATAACTTCAGCAGTTGTGCTGATCATTCCCTACCAACCTACAGAAGTTGCAGAACAGTTGTTGTGGTGTTTGTACAAACTTCTCCAGCAAATGAAAGTTACCTGTCATATGTTTTCCTCTTACCTAACATATAGCCCACTATAATGCAAGCCCCATGCTCAGTCCTTCTTGGGCCTCTAGGGGCCTCTAGTTCACAAAAACCAAGAAATGGTCCTTGTCATGCCCCTGACCCTTGCATTTCAGGCACCATACCTCTTCACGCACCTCCGGTTGAACTGTCCTATCCTACTTCAAGCTTTGCATTTCAATGCAAATATTTTGCAACTGTGCATGGATCTACTGAACTCCCAGATTCAGATCCTACATCGATGTTTCATGCAGTCCCATTGCAATCTCTAAGGCCTCTGCCTGAGTTTTTATCTTCTGTTGTGACAGCACAACCCTTAGGTGTGGCAGGAGCAAAGCCACGAACCATTCATGGTGTTGTCCATTTGTTAAGTTCATATTAGCTTCACAGAATTTACACTTGAATCTTTGATCTAATTCCCAAGGTGTCTTACCTGGTTTCATCATGATTTCCTTGAACCCTACAATCAACTATGCCTTAGATTTAGGCCTACTGAATTCTTTGTTCAACGCAATCTGGATGTCTGCTACTCCAGGGTTTGGGTTATCATTCAAGTATTTAATGTACCAGGTTAGTGTGTTATCCCGAAGAGCACTAACTAGTGTTGCCTTATTCATGTGATCATCTGTAATTCCCTAAGCTTCCCACATAGCATTCACAATGAACCAAAACTCGTCTAGGTCCCCATTTCCCAAGCCTTTGAACAAAGGCAGCTTCACTGAATTCACCATGTTGAACTGTGGTGGAGGTGGAGGTGGTGAATTTGGAGGTGGTGTGGATGGAGGTGGTAGTCATGGGAATCCTTGTCTTATTAATTGAATACCACTTTGTAGAGAAGCCTATGCTACTCCATCTTTGTCACCTTGTGGAGGTGAAATTAATGGACTATATTCAGGACCCTTTCTTCCTTCATTCCTATGAGTCTTTCCACTTCACGTAGCTCCGAACATCAAGGTAGTTGCATAACATTTTTTTCACACAATAACATTTTAATGTATTTATTCAAAGACTTTAAGTACTTACCTCATAGACCTTTGAAAAAGCACTGCTCCGCCTCGTTGTAGTTGATTGAGGTATCGACCGCGAATTTAGTCACAAATCCTCCTATGATGCAGTCGAGCCAATTATCGACAGCATGGGTGATCTTATCCTCAGAGGCTTCCAAACTCTATACTAGCTTCGGGGTCCAAAAAATATGACCGTCAAGTCTCCCCCTTCCTTCATTATCTACTAGCTTCACGATCCACTCGTATAGCTCAATCGGAAAGGAACAGAAAAAGACCTCATGTATTTTTGTATATAGGTACATGTCTAGCCATTGTTCCTTTGTCAGTCACGGATTTCTATTCTCCTGTGCCGTGAATTCGTGGATCTTTCTATCCAACCAGTCTCTGATCTCTTTCTTAGTTTGATTCTAGTGATACGAAATCACACATCTCTTATGCAGATTCTGGTCCTGACAACGAAACCATTTATTGGCTTGGAGGGGCCTGACCCAGGTTCACGTTAGTTAACTAAGCAAATCCCTACATTGTTGGCCCTTTCGGCATCCTCTCGTGGAACATGGACTGAAGTCTCACGCAAATTTGTATGGGAGGATGTTGGAACCAAGTTTCTGCACCCTGAGATGGTTGTGATGTCGGTTTATTCCTTTTATTCCTGCTTTAGCACAAGCCGTTGAATTATAGGGATCTGTCTAACCCCTTGCTCCGCCCATTGGTACCTCTATGAAGGGGTACGATTGGCCTTTGCATAGCCCTAACTTGCGGTTTAGGTACTTTCGCACTGCTAAAGCAGTGTATAGAATAGGTTTCCAAGTTATCCTTAAGTGGTTAATTATCTTCCTAAACAATCACAGTTAGCACCGCGTAAATAGACATTCTTACTTGCATTCGCTTAACCAACGTAATTACATACATTCGCGCATCACATAAGCATTATAAATTAAATTCATACACAATATGAAAAGATGCATTAATAGGAAACAAAGATACAAAATTTGTAGAATACTTCTCTTTATTGAAACATTCAAATGATTATAGACTCTATTCGCCTTGTGCACACAGCTACAGGGGTCCGCGCACTCATTTGCGGACTTCCACCCTAGGCCTTTTCGCATTCATATGCAGAGCCTCTACCTACACTAATACCCGAAACTTATACTTCTCTTCTTATCGCTCAAGACTTCTTCTACCACTATGACTCATCTGAACTACTTAGAGCTTACTTACTTAGCTCTTTTTATACAATCCCATGGTCCGCAGACCAAGGGTAGATATTTACAGCTGACTTTACTTTACAAAATAAGGGTAGACAAACCTTTATGACTCATGACACCTTCGCGCTCCGTGACCACAAAATGCGGAGTCTTTGCAACTTCATTACAAAATTTGACCCAAAACATGGGCTTTTAGCCCTAGAACTATCCTTGAGGGATCTAATTCCCAACAACAGGATATTATAGCAAGTCTTTTAAGAATTATGGGAGAATAGTAGCACCTCTAACAACATTATAGAAGAAAGATCCATTTTCATTGACTCGAGAAGCAACAAAGACCTTCGAACATCTTAAAGAAGAAATGTGCCAAGAACTGATCTTAGCTACGCCAGACTTCACAAAAACCTTTATTATGGAATGTGATTCTTTAGGAAATGGAATTGGTGCTGCTTTAATGCAAGATGAAAGATCCATTGCTTTTGAATGTTGTCCAATCAAAGGAAAGTATTTACACAAAGTTATTTATGATAAAGAAATGTTGGAAATACTACATGCACTTAAGAAATGGTGACCCTACCTAGTGGGAAGACACTTCAAGGTAAAAACAAATCATGATAGTCTTAAATACTTTTTAGAACAAATATTATCCTCTAAAGAGCAACAAAAATGGGTCACAAAGATGTTGGGTTATGAATTTGAAATCATCTATAAAAAAAGGAAGAAAAATTTGTGGAATATGCACTCTCAAGAAAGGATGAGGATGTGGAAGAATTGTTGCGCACCATTTCTATTATCCAACCAGATTGGATAAACGAAGCAAGGGATGAATGAAGGAATGATGAAGAAGTGTAGGCACTCATTCAAAATATACAACAAGATCTCAGTACATCTTATACATTTAGCTTGAAAAATGATTCGTTATGTTACAAAGATCACTTATACCTATGTAACAATTCTCAACTCAAACAAAATATTCTTATGGAATTGCACACTTTTCCCTTAGGAGGGCACTCAAGATTTTTAAAAACTTACCACAGGGTTAAGAAGGAATTTTTATGGCATGGAATTAAATTGGATATTCAAAAGTTTGTGGGAGAATGTTTGATTTGCCAACAAAATAAAGTTGAAACAATTAAGACCTCGGGTCTATTACAACCTTTATCCATTCCAAGCCAATGTTGGGAGGAGGTTTTAATGGATTTTATCACAGATTTACCCAAGTATGAAGGAAACAGTGTCATCATGGTGGTAGTTGATAGACTTACCAAGTATGCACACTTTTGTGCATTATCACATCCATTTAAAACCAGTACAGTTTCTACTGCATTTATGGAAACAATTCAAAAGCTACATGGAAACCCAAAGATTATTGTAAGTGACAGAGATCCCATTTTTACTGGAATTTTTTGGACAAAATTATTTTCTTGTCTAGGTACTCAATTAGCTCATATCTCATCTTATCATCCTCAATCTGATGGACAAACTGAGATAGTAAACAAATGTTTGGAACTATATCTTCGTTGCTTTGTATCTGATAAACAGACACAATGGGTCAAATGGTTGCCTCTGGTTGGATGGTGGTATAACACTTCCTTCCATACTACAGAAAAAATGACCCCATTTATGGCACTTTATGGATATCATCCACCATCCATCACATCATATTTATGAGAAAATTCTAAGCTTCAAGCAGTGGAACATCACATTGAGTATCAGCAACAAGTTCTCCAACTCTTAAAGGATGACATCACATTGGTGCAGAATAGAATGAAACAATAGGCAGATCAAAATCACAGTGAACGAAGTGTTGATATAGGTGACTGGGTATTCCTACGGCTACAACCAAATAAAAAAATGTCCCTCAATCAAGCTAAGAAGGATAATAAACTATCACCCAAGTATTATGGTCCATACAAGGTGTTTCAAAAGATTGGTATTATGGCATACAAATTGAAGCTTCATGCAGCTTCCCGAGTGCACCCAATTTTCCATGTTTCATGTTTAAAGAAGGTTATAAGTGACAAGCTCCTAGTTCAAACAATATTTCCAGAACTTGACGAGGAAGGAAAAATCATATTGGAACCTGAAGCAGTCACAGAAACAAGAACTCAACAACTACGAAATCGATCAATTTTCAAGTATCTTATCAAGTGGAAGAACTTATCCACTGAAGATTCCACACGGGAGGATGAGAATTTTATATAGAAGCATCCATAACTACTCAAAAATTGAGGACAATGCTTTTCTGAAGGAGAGGGGCATGTTAGGTCCCTATAATACTAGTGATTCCCCCATTACTATTGTCATTGTAACCCTTATTGTTATTATTGTGCCCCTATTGTCCCCATATTGTTATTGGTGTGCCTCATAGAAACCCACTATTGTTATTGTTGTTCCCTTATGTTATTATTGTTATGTTGGCTTTGATTATATTGTGACTCCTTAGACTCATATATATACAAAGGAGGCTTAGTCATTTGTATCATCCAATAATTGTTCATTTGTGTAATGTAAAGGAGGTCGCCTCCTTGAAGAGGCTGATTTTGATGATGTTCATCTATCTTTTATTCTATTTTGTGAGTTGGTCACATAACAAAACCACTGCTAAATTTCATGAGGAGGGGAGCTCAATATGAGAAGGTTCCTGAGCTTCATAAACTACCATGGAAGCACAAAGATCACCCTTGTTAGGTATTTCTTTAGAGAGTCTTGAAAATCCGTCAACCAAGGGTGTCTCCACGATGAAACATCCCAATTGGACTTCGCACCATTTGGTGTGGGAGCCCTTTCAGAACTAAGGCCTGACTACCGTAAGTTCTTAGAGGTTTTTGTTGGCTACATTGGTCAACATAAGAGAGAAATACACTTATATTTTTGGGTGGGCAAGTCAGAATGCCTTGTGGAATGTATCAAGCTTATTCTATTGGAAGGGAGAGAAAAGTGAGCCTTTAAAAGAATGTTAATAATACTAATATATTAAAGACACATGAACATATACATATGAATGAATCGTTAATCAATGAGTTAAATAGTTCACACTGAAGCAATGATTGTTAAAACACATACAACACACCTTCAATAAGATAAGTACCAAAGCCATCGAAATAGTTCAATTTCCTTTGTACCGATGAAAACAACATACATCACAAACATTCAAAGAATAGTCTTACATACATCTCAATGAGCTTCGAAATTAAGAAAAATTTCAAGATACATTAGTACAATGAACACCACTAGATCCAATAGCGGAGCGTTAGAGAAACCACTTGCTTCTCCAAAAGAGTTATCTTCCTCTCTAATGTCTAGTAGGAGGAGCCAAGATGAAAATTCCTTTACATGAGCTATGAGGGTGTATATATAACAAATGGGGTGACCATTGACCTCCTTTGTGACTCTTGGACTACCCTCATGACTGTTTGAATTTTATATGACCTTTTGACTCCTTCACGAATTTTCACATTCTATAGATGACTCTTGGACTTCCACATTACATTACACCTATCACATATTTTAATTACATAATCTACCAATTATGTGGAAAATGATGACTCATATACATCTTGACATGACACCTTGACAAGGCATGCCATGACATTGATGACCTAGACTGTGTGATGTTATCGCAATGTCAAGCCACTCTTTCTATTGTTGTCTTCATGTCTTCTTGAGAAATAGTACATGTTCTTATTCTTCCTCTTCCATAAGGCTTGAAGGTAGGGAGTCTTCACTATGATCTTAATCTTGAACTTCTATCGCAATTTAGTGTCCCTTTATCTTTTCTTGATTGATCAACTTGTCTTTGTAACAACAAATGTGTCTTCTAGCAGCGTCTCCTTATTCATATCCTCCATCATCATCCTTTCATCAAAATTATATAATACCTGCAACTGAAATCCACTCATGACAAGACATCATCAATCGGATAAACCCCTAGTCTAACATGTTTCATGACAACCATTAACTGAGCTAGAATCGGGTGATAGGCTAAGAGACTGGCTCAAGGATTGCATATATGCGTAGTTCAGGACGTCACGGACCACGACTAAGCCTTGAGACTATGCAATGCATAGTTCAGGATAGCCAAGGCAAGACAACTACACATTTGAGGGGCTCAAAGTGTCAGGTTGGGAGCATGAGGCTTGACATTTCCCACTGCATAGTTCTAGAGGGACAGTGGCCAGACTTGCCAAGTTGCATAGTTAAAGAGCTCAAGTTGAAGGCTTGATTATTAAGACTGGAGAGTGCATAGAGGATACTGACTAAAGGTAAAGAATTTGTATTTTTGGAGCTCAAGGGTTGGGACTAAGCACTCAGAATGCATAGTGTATAATTCAGAAAGGTTGAGTGATATCAGGTTGCTCGGGAATGCACTTTCTAGATTTGGCTAAGTGTGGGATTGGTAAGGCCAAAGTGAACAAGGAAAAAACTTGAGCATGATCACACATTTAGAACAGTTGATGACACAACATTGATCACTCAAAACACATGAACAACATACTTCCCTCAATGTGACGAAATTGCAATAGCTTTCCCCAAGTGTGACACTAAAGGTACACTTTTGTTGTTGTAATTTCTACATGAAAGGAGCTGTTACTCCATGATCTCATGCTCAATTGAGATCACTAGATAGAAAAAGAAATGGCTAAGACAATCCAATAAAAAATCCCAAACTATATGTCCATGCATGTATTTTCTATGTAATCTCTAATGCTATAAAGGATAAGCGAGTACCTTACCTCATCGCAAGTCAGTGTATGTTTTGGGCCTGAATTAAAATATGTGTGATCCAATCAAGAAATCATTTTCATCTGCTTTCAATCCAAATCCTTCACACATACACAAACAAATAGAGATGAAAAGTGATCTTCTGAAGAAGATCATCAACTCAAAACGTCAAGAAATTACACATATAAATCACTATAAACACTAATATAAGGGGAAGGAACATAGATTTCATTATAACCATATAAATGAAAGTACATTAACATAACTCAATATTTGGTTCTCCCCTCCTCATCTTGAAAGAGTCTCCCACCTATAATGAATAAGGAATCACAATAACATGAATGCCTCAAATCAGAATCACAATGGCAGCATAGACTCTTTAAATTTCACTCTCCAAAACTCACCTCACCCTCTAAGATGGCCTAGTATAAATAGGAAGAAGAGGACTCCCAGGAGGATGAATGTAGATGCTCAAGATGAAGAGAATATAGAGAATTTTCTCAATAATTAGTCCCATCCAACTCAAATAGAAAGGATAAGGTGATTAGTCAAACTAATATCATAGGAACCACAAATCGCTAGAATAAGTCCCTCAACCACATGGATAAAACAAGGCAATCTTGGCTATAACCACATGCACAAGGTGTCCTTCATGCGGTTGGAAGGTTCCAACCACATGCAAAATATGGGATCCATGAGTTTGTAGAAAAAACTCAGAAAAGGAGTGGCTAAGGCCCAACAAAAGGTCAATCAACATAATGACTCATAAGTACTAACTCTAAGGAGAAAAATACATTGATAACAACTTTGTGATGATAGTGGCGACACTTGTGCAATAGTTCTTGAAACTTTGGGAATGAGTGTGATACATGTCTACATCATAAGAATTGCTCTTTAGCACCAAGGTTACCATTTGAAACAAACAAAAACTAGATATGTGCAATGTGTGAAGCTTTCCATGCTCAAAAGATGACACTTGCGATAGGAAGAGGAAAGTGCAAATGACAGTTTCAAAATGCAAAGGAAGTTGAAAGTGACACATGCTAGAATGAAGATAGCATGAAAATGACACTTATTAAATTGAAAACAAGTAAAATAAATAGTCGTAAACATCACAGCGACACTTACAAAATTAAAGGTGCACAAAAGAAAATTTTGGAAAAAACTCATCGAAATAGAAGAAAAATCACAACCAAAAGTGAGACATCATCAATGAAAGTACACATTGACTGTCAACATAGGTTAAGCATTGCACAGGCATTTTCTTGATGGACTTGTGTTATGCTTATTCAATTTTTCATAAAAGGGTGTGCTCATCGACTTGTTATGGATTGAGCATCTGTGAGCACATGCCTTTGACACTTAAAAACTGAGAAGGCTAGAATACTTAAAAAATCATCCATCAACCATAAAGTGACTATGGAAAGAACAATTGAAAGATCCACAATATGCTCCAAAATTCAAGTGTATACCAAATTTTGGAGGGTGCTTGTTGCAGCGACACACTGGTATAACTCTAGCTTCTTAAACTTAGTCTAAACTCTTATGCATGGTCATTTTTTTCAAGAAGTGTTGATTCATTGTACATATTACTCTGGCTTCCCCAATTAAACAGGTTATAGATATAGTCCCCTCCATCACTTTATCGGTTGAACACATTCATAAGGTCATCCATATCACAACATTTAGATTCAGGAAAAGGGTAATTTAATTCGCGAGCTTAAGATATTCAGAGTATGAGTTTTCATATCTTGTGTTGCTCTGCTGCCAAAAAGTCTAGAAAATACCTTGGCAGAGTCACTCCAGTAACATAAAAATTGCTTTACTACCAGCAATATTGGACAATACCCCAATGTAGTTACTTTCTTCACCTCCCTGCATAGGAATCCTTTCTCTTTTTTCACCCTTTATTTATTTTATTTTATAGGATTGGTATTTGACACTTATTTATTTCATGAGGTGGAAGAAGGATCCCAACTTATTGAGAGCATAAGAGATTGTTCCTTCAGAGAAGCATATATAAAACCTCTGATATGATTTTCCTTGTTAATATTTTCCCTTTTCCTTCTCTACTTGATTGGATCAGCATGGAAACCAACGAAACATAAAGAACAGAGCATAGAAACGAGGCTCTTAGAAAATATATGGGTGTCATGTTTTCACACAAAGCTCTACTTATGAAACAATCGTATTTTCCATCAAAACATAATAGATGAAGAAGAAGGACTAAAGGTTAGCTAAATGTTGCAGTGTCACAAGACCATTGTCTTTTGAGTTGAAGGGAAAATCCTTCATGCAAAGTGTTATTAAACAAAAAAACAAAAGAAATAAAAGGCAGGAGAAGGAAACAAAATCCAATAGACAAAGAAAATGGAGGATAAACTGAAAACAAGATGCGAGAAAAACGTAAGAAAAGACAAGAAAAAGATATAAAGAGTGAGTGCATGATGATTGTGCAAGGGGAGAGTAGTATACAAATAAACCTACTCCTAACCTAACCATCTATAAGGTCAGGGTCAAGTGTAATGAAATTTATAATGTAGCTATCATAACCGCTCCCAACCTACATATGCAAATATACAAGCGATTAAAATAGATATAATACAATGTGCAATACAAAAGATAAGCACTTGAATAACTCATTGTAACACCCTCCTCTCACACTTACCTAATTTCATCATTCCACTCAGGTAAATGTGTGATGAAGAGTTACTATGACATGATTCAACCTCCTATATAAACTTAAGGAAGTGGAATGGACAACCAAAACCTTGTTGACCTCCCTGGGTTGCTACAAGACCCCCAAGGGCTAAACCACCCTTCCAAGATGCCCAAAACTTGATTTAAGCCTCTTTTTCAATGTCCTGGATTCATAAACACTAACATAACACTACATAAATTTGACTGTGACCCTTTAATCGCATGCATAATCCTACACGGGAGTGACTACAAAATTTTGGACCAAGTTCTATGCATGTGACTGCGAGATCTGAGGCAATATTTTAGGGCTATTGTCTAGACCACTGCCCATATCCTAATGAAACTCTTAGAAGTGATAAATGATACAAGGAAAAATCCTTCCATATAAACATAGACAAGAACTTGACCTAACCATGATAAACTTTTCATCAAATGCATCATGAACATGTAATCTACAAGTCATAATTACATATCTAAACATAGGGATCTCATACTAATATGAGAATCGTCAAGAAGGTATGATGCCCTCTCATAATAGTTTCATTATCATCTAGTAGGTCATACATTAATTAAGCATTAATTTACTAATCAAAACATGTTGAGGTCCATAACTAAAGTCTGTCATAAAACCATGCTTCTAACCAGTATATAAATAGAATATTAACAATCCTAGAACAACCATCAAGCCCACATCATAACAAGAATAAATACTCATGAAATACAAGAGGAAAATAGATCTCATTAACATATGAAAATAAAACCAATTCAAGGCTTCCACATACCACCTCAACCAAATCTTTCTTTTAGCCACACACCCTCATGCCATATTCCAATCATGAATGTGGGAATCACAAAAATCAACCAGAGCTTCCTCGGGATTTAATGTGTATCCCTTCATTACCGATCAAGGGTTTCCTAGGAATGAAACCCTAATATATAAAACTATACTTTATCATGTATCCTGTCATTACTGGTCAAGGGATTCCCAGACCCAAACAAAGCAACATACACTACCGATATTTACCGCAATCCTGCCATTACTAGTCAAGGGATCATTAGGCTTAAATAAACTTAGATTCCTTAGGATTTCTTCACCAATACCTTATTGAATTTTCTCATCTCCACCCTTAGGCTTTACCATGTATCCCACCATTATAGGTCAAGGTATTCCTAGTCCCTTGCAAATTTTCCTGAGACAACCTCAACCGGTTCCAAAACCATCCAACAATCCACCTCAACCAAATGAAAGAATCCTGTCACAATATGGCTATTTAGAAATGGCAAGGTATTGTGTTGTACAAAAACCCCCATTTCATAAATTTTTTATACAAAATCATAATATGAAATGGGTCCCTCTCAAACTTAGATGTGTGAATAAATTGGTATTAACCCATCATTAGAAAACCCTTATCAAAATTTTTAATGAAAAAGATATACTTTATGAACCTTTTAAAAAGAAATAGAGTGTGGCTTTAAAATTATTTTAAAACTCTTCATTATTACGATAAAGCGATCAGAAGATCGTATATCACAATAACAAGTAAACCATGCATAACGATACGTCCATTCTCTCTGATCCGAAAAGCATATCGCTATCTGAGATTAGGAAAGGGAAAATGTAAAAGCAACAATTTAAAAGAGCCTCCCTCATTTCTCTAATGCGATAAAGTGTATCACTACCGGCAATCGGTGATAAAATTCAACACATGATTAAAAGGCATACTCGAATCCTCCGATGTGAAAAGGCATATTGCAATCGGTGATCATCAAAATCATAGTGGCATGGTAATAAAGCCTAAACCCATTCCCCAATTGCGATGCATTAAATGAGGCACATAATTCGAAAGAAAATTTAAAAGGTTTGCATGCATTATGTCACCTTTTAGTGATAGGAGATATTTTAAACAAATATTAAAGCCTTTCACTTCATGTTATCAATCTCTGATTTGCAATTTACCTCTGATTATCCATCAATGAAATCTAAGCCATGCTTCAATCAATAATTTTCCATATAAACGACGTGATGGACATTTAAAACTTCCTTTACCATGATTGATGGGATAAACGGGTAATCAATGAAGCAGCTAAGGGAAGATTTTTCTGTAGATTTTATCCGCGGCAATTTCTCTATAATCCATTATCACCTGCAAATCAACGTAATTCTTTCATATTAGTTGTTACACTGAAATTTGTCACCATGACTATCTGCAGTTAATATGGCTCCATCAATAGTCATATTATCCTCCTTGTCAAGCCTTATACCTCTGCTCTTCATGTCAAACTTCAAAAAAGAGAGAAAGTCATTAAAAATCATGTTTATCTCTGGGTACGTAGGATCTCTCTACCTTGCCTGCGTGTACGCATCCCAAGCTCATTGTACCTGCGTACTTGTACGCTCTGTAAGTCAAGGGATGGGTGCGTACTCCTGTAAAAGTCAAAAGGCGCGAGTTTCATCTTAAAAAAGTTACTTGTGGTCACTTCTAGAGCTTTCTAGAAGAGTGTTTGACGTGTATTGAGCACCTCCAGATGGTTCATGCATCCCTATGATAGAGGAACTTATCCCATCAAGAGAGGAGCTACCCCATCCAAAAGAGGGAGTATCCCATTGATGTTGGAACTGAATAACTTCCTCTAGAACACTATAAATACAGGCATTGGGCCAAGGGAGGGGAGGTTAAAAAGCTTAACATTCCAAAGGGTAGATGCTGCTGGAATTAGGACTTCCATTGTAAGCTTGTGAGGAGAGATTACCATCCTTTCTTGTTTCATTTGGAAGTGGGTGAGCTTGTCAAAGTAGAGGAAAACTCTTGCTGGACCCTGGGAGGAACTTGCACAACACCAAGGCTCAGGTTGTAATGGTTTCTTTTTTGTTTCCTTAATACAAATAAGTCCATTCTTCTCAATGATTTGTTGTTAATGAATTGTTTCATATACTCCTTGGTCTATATGTTGAATATGCTTTGTTTTATGGAATATTCAGGTGTTATGTAATCGTTTGATTGTTAGTGTATGCAGGTTTCAAAGTGAAGGAGGAGCTCATCTGGATCAACGAGGCTGGACTGCTGCAACAAGCGTTGGACTTGAGGTAGGATCGAAAAACACTTGGTTTCTCATAGAATATTGTGTGTTTAGAGAAGGATTGCTCTTAATTGTCTTGTTTGTCACTAGAGAGTCTTAGAATCCTAGGGAGGTTAGTTTTGTCAGCAAAAATAACTCTTTCCGCATGACAAATTGGCGACTCCACTGGGCAATCCATTAATGTGATTGATTTTTCCTTTGAGTGACACTTTGATCTAAAAAGAGTCATTTCTTTTTTGGTTTTTGATTGTTTGACTGTGTATTTGGGTGGGCTAGCTTAGAGTTAAGTTAGAATTTAGTTTTTCTTAATTTTCCAATAGTACACACCCTCTGAGTTAGACACAGTGCGTACCTGTACGCACTGTATCTGTGTACAAAGAGCGTGGACGCACCTGGTCAAACAGGCTGCCTGCGTACCCTGTCAAAATTGAGAAAATTTCCATTTTATCCATTTTTTCCTTTAGATTTCATTTTCATTAGTCTGTACTGCCCAGATCCACTGGTTATCTATCAGAGATCTTCACCTGAACTCGTTTCGAAAGAATCAAGAGTTTTAGTGAAATTCATTGAAATTTTAGCCTTAGGGTTTGATTTTTGCATTGGTACTGTAGTGACTTTGACTTTAGAAGTTGTGGAACCTTAGATCTCTCTGGTTTTATCAGTCTTATTAGGAGTCGGACCAGTCGTAAAGTCTACCTGTGTGAGCAACCTACCTTTGTGTTGTCTCTTTGTGAAATTTCAAAGTAGCTTATTGATTGAAGTTGTGAATTTCATTCTTAAGAAAAGAACAAAAGAGTTTGATTTTTTGTTTTGACTGGTTTATGATTCTGCATGAACTAGTCCTTGGTTTAATTCTTGCCGAGTAAAACATCCCAGAATCATCTTAGTAAGCTTTTGCCTCTTAGATTTACTTTTAGATAAATTTCCTTTTAAATCGCTTTTGAGTGAGTTTTTCATAGATTTTTATAGATCTTGAAATTTCTTTTGATTAGATTAGTTTTACATGCTTTATTAAATAGGAAAATACAAAAAGATCTCCTTTGAAAAGTTTGTTTTAAGTAGCATTTGAAGTTTTGAAAGAAAAAGGAATTTTCGTGCAAGTAATGAGTGGTCATGTGTTGTACGCTTGGAAAAGATAAAGAGACTGTTTCTTTGATTGTCTATTAAGAAAGTTGTTTTATCAAAAGATTGCATTCTCCAACTCTCTTAACTAGGGAATTCATTGAAAAGAAAAGTAGCATAAATCATCCTAGGTGCATCTTTTTAGTGAATTGGAGTCGAGTCTATACACCATCAGTTTCATCTCCACTACCTTTTGTCTTAAAAAAAAGCCATAAAATCAACGCTTAAGTAAAATTAACTTAGAAATTTTTATTTTTCTAGGGCTCTGAAGCACCAATATAGATCAGGCTAGTGTCTTGGAGTAGGTGAGTAATTAACTCTCCAAGACTATAAAAACCAAACAAGTAGCTTATCTTGTGATAGGATAAATCCAGCTGTTGCATTTATACTCTGGGAAAGCTCCTCTTAAAGGAGAAGCACGAGCTCGTGTCTAAACCAGTGAGGGGATCAATCCTCCCTCGTTGGGAACGACGCCAGACACGCACGTATTACAAACGGTAAACCTCAGATTATTGTTGAGGAGCCAGGGGATTACTTATCGGTAAACCTTGGATTGACCATTGTCAAGGAGCCGGTAAGGGGATTGAGCTTGTTACTCTACCCTTGCGTGCTGTCGGATGTAGACTGTTCCCCCAGGTGTATTTGTTGTTGTTGGTAAACTTAGTGGCCATAATCTTAGGATTCTACC